>JASDQU010502250.1:48179-64803 GCA_032191745.1 Picea mariana | reverse complement strand
ATAGTCGCACGTGTGAGCGGCACGAAGTTCGAGGCAATCAAAATTTTGAGTTTGACAGTCTGTACAGGTCGTACAGGTGGTCGTACAAGCCATACAGTACTGCTGGCACAATTTCTTGAGTGGTTTGATTTCTTGAGTGGTTTCATTGAGTGGTTTGATTTCTTGTTTCTTGCAAGTAAAAGATTCAATATGTTTTTTATTACAAATTACAATTTTGAAAATGCATTTATGAATGAGCATTAAACTGAGACAAGCAATTTATTGAAACCAAAAACCAAGATTTGAACCTTAAAAATTTACAACATAGAAATTGTTAATTATAGATGTGCCCAAGAAGTGGTCTTCCTCCAAAAAAGCAAAAAGAAAAAAGAGAGAAAGACTAAACCTGAGGAAATGGAGCATCAATCTATCTTCTGAAAAAAACAAAAAGAGAAAAAGAAAAAAAACAAGCAAGACTAATCATCTCACATGCAGATAAAAGCAATCTCGTTGGACTCACTTTTTTACAAGGATCAAGAATATATAATTGTCTCTGACATGCGAGCCCCGGATCTTTGGGTACTGCAAAAAAGAAAACTGCTAAAAATAGCAATTTTTTGGAATCTAATGAAACTGGCTCTGGAAGGAGCCCTAATCCATGTCAATGTCTAGACGCATCTAAAATGAGATCAGTGTGATGGAATATCGTTGGATCTTAACCCTCTAGTTGCATAAGTACTATTGGGGGTTAACAATGGCAACTCAAGGGGACAACATCCCCTTGCAGGGTGTCGAGAACCACTGAATATCTGTACTATGAAGCTCTATAACTAATTGATGGAAACTAGCCTGTAACAAAGTGCCTATCCACTGGTCTATGGAGTCAATTGCCTCGCACCTCGGCTACTCAACTACGATGAGGCAAAACAAACATGCCGTGCTATCTACAACTGCAACCCACGATCTGTCCAACCAGTACACTCATCCCACTGGAAAATGAAAGTCAACAGCTAGGAGAAATCCACCTAGTCAAGTGCCAATGATGAAGACACCTACCGGACGTGTTAAGCCCTGGCTTTTCTCACTTGAGAATCCCGAGGGTTAAGAGCTAGAATGTTATATTTTGGTTGACATTAAGGTATTTCTTCCAAAGTTAGTTTTTGTGTGAGCCAAGGTTGGTGTTGAAATCTGCTAACCTAGCACATGACAATTAATTATGAGCAAATTAAATTTACTGAACTAAAGCACAACTAGGTTACTCAACAAAAATATAAGCGGAAGCATTAACACAAAAACCAGACACACATTGCACACAAGATTCGGGTAAACACCCCTGGAAAAACCCTTGCTGGAAAACCAGTTCTGAGTTTGATTTTATTGCTAAAAATCATGGGCTCCCATCCTGGGATAATGGCCCATTAGAGGATTACAATGTTGCAGTTGATACCCTAGCCCACCTGGCTGCTATCTCCCTAGTTGCCCCCTGCACACTTCCTCCGCCCTGCCTACTCAGACACAAGTACATGAGCAAGACTCCCTCCTGCTCCTATGCACTCATTATGTGCCTCACACTCTCCTTAGATCTGCTTTTATAATTCCCCAATGACTAAAACTCTAACCCTAGATCTCAATGGCCAAGATTAGATCTTGGATCTCACGATCTAACAGTCAAGACTTAATCTTTCGTTGAGATGACTTAAATCACTTAAGTCACTCAACCTCACAAAATTCACTTTAGTAGTTAAATAAAAGCCACTTTAACAATCTAGAGAGTGTCGCTCGAACACCTCCACATGCCAGGGACCACTAATGCGGAAGTACTTGTCCGAGCTACCCCAAAAGCTAACACTCCCTCTTAGCAAGAAAGGTACTTCTGGAAGAACCTCCTCCTGTATCAATCTCTGACCCCATCAAATCTGTTGTTGTTGTAGCTGCTCCCTCTGCACTGGAAGACCCTCCTGCTACCTCCGTTGCACTCTGATCTGATCTACGATCCAAAATCTCCTTGGATCCCACTACAGGTTGTCCTAGCACCCTGTACAACATACCCTCCCTAATGCCAAGCCTCACTGCTGCATCCTGGGTATCCGCTCTCACTGAACGTATGAGTACTTGTTCATCCTCAAACGTAACTAGATACCCCATGTCCTCCAAGGCTGATACTGAGAGCAACTTCAACCCTGGGACACATATCACTCCTGCCACCTCTAGAGAACCACCTGACTCTAGCTGGAATCTGACCCATCCAACCCCCTTCACTGCATGCATGGTGTCGACCCCACTACCCAAATGCTAGTCTGAGCCCGTCTCTGAAACACTAAGGAACATCAACTTCATTCCCGTTATATGGCGAGATGATCCAACGCTGCCATCTCGGCAACCTACTAAACAATTCAAATTTGGCCTCCCAAACTTGCTACCCGGTCTCGATGTCTGCTACCCGAACCCCTGCCCAAGGCTGCCCGCAACCTCCTGCTGCAGCCTGGGTCCTTTTCTAGGCTGCTCGAAGCTTTTCTACTCATTGCCCGGCTATCTCAGCCTGTTGCCCTACAGTTTTGCTTGCAGCCCGAAAAATTATGGGCAGTCTACCGACTGCCTGAACCTACCCAGGGCTTGCTCGCACTCTCTGCGCCTGCCCCACAGCTTCCTAGCCCCTGTGCTGACTTGGCTTCCCTACTGGCAGCCAGTTGGCCTGCTCCACGGCCCAACTGGCGATTGGTTGTGGTGGCTTTACCTTGGGGGTTGCCCACTACAGTGGCTGGCTACTAAACTCTGTCGTTACCCTCGTTACCTCACAGTCGATCCACCTCACTGCCCAGTCTCTGAACCTGCATCCACACCCTACTGCCTTTCGCATCCACCGTCAAGCCCGCAACCACCAGCAACCATGCAGTTGATCTCCCTGCAGTTTCCTCGACCCTTTTGTGGCTTACCCAACAACTGCTTGACGACAGATCTTTTTCTAGCGGCGTATTCTGCACCTACCGCCACCTTCTCTCGGCTCCCTCCACGTGGATTCACACTTGCACCCACAATCACACAGCTTGATCGTTGCCTCTAACTCAGCTCAACGTCTACTCTACGCCCAGCCTCTTCTCACAGTTCTGCCATATCCTCCCCTTCACATGGCCTCCTTGTCGTCTTCCTGTAGCCCGCACCATCACCTATCCACAGTCTTCCCATGCTGCTTCTCCTCTTAGTCTCAGCGCTCAACACCCACGCATGCCCGTGCTCCAGCTATGCTCTACTGACCACGTTCGCATGGTCTCTCAATCAAGTTGCCTCCCGCTGCTTCACTACCTGTTGCCTGTTGTCGCCTCTTACCTCGCGATCTTTTTTTCTTCCCAGCTGACGATTGTTTTCTACTCCAATCTTCAGCCGTCACACAGATCCCAAGCTCCTTCTATGACTGTCACTCTATGCGGCTGCAGCCCATGCTGGCTTCTTTGCTCGCCCATGCGGCTCCAGCAACCGCTTCACGATTTGCCAGTTGTCTTCTACCAGCGCCACGACCCAAAGACCGACCACAATCTTCTCCAGCAAATGCTCGAGCCTCGTCACAAAGGATGCTCTTTGCCCGTGTTCTTCTCTGTAGACAAATCCGTATGAGGTATGGATCTGTACAGCGGCGGCCATATGTTGTCCACCTTTTTTTTAGTTTACCCCGCAAAGAATAAATGAATTCCGCTGCAGAAATCTCGATCCTTAGTAATCTGGTTTTGCTTCTCACAGTCCAGGCTCTGATACCATGTTGAAATCTGCTAACCTAGCACACGGCAATAAATTCCGTGCAAAATAAATTTATTGCACTAAAGCACAGCTAGGATACTCAACGAAAATATAAGCGAAAGCATTAACACAGAAACCAGACACACATTGCACANCTCGATCCTTAGCAATCTGGTTTCGCTTCTCACAGTCCAGACTCTGATACCATGTTGAAATCTGCTAACCTAGCACACGGCAATTAATTCCGTGCAAAATAAATTTACTGCACTAAAGCACAGCCAGGATACTCAACGAAAATATAAGCGAAAGCATTAACACAGAAACCAGAGACACACTGCACACGAGATTCGGGTAAACACCCCTGGAAAAACCCTTACGGGAAAACCAGTTCTGAATTTGATTTTATAGCTAAAAATCCTGGGCTCCCATCCTGGGATAATGGCCCATCAGAGGATTACAATGCTGCAGATGCTAGTCTAGCCCACCTGGCTGCTATCTCCCTAGCTGCCCCATGCACACTTCCTCAGCCCTGCCTACTCAAACACAAGTACATGAGCAAGACTCCCTCTTGCTCCTATGCACTCATTGTGTGCCTCACACTCTCCTTAGATCTGCTTTTATAATTCCCTAATGACTAAAACTCTAACCCTAGATCTCAATGGCAAAGATTAGATCTTGGATCTCACGATCTAACAGTCATGACTTAATCTTTCGTTGAGATGACTTAAATCACTTAAGTCACTCAACCTTACAAAAGTCACTTTAGTCATTACATAAAAGCCACTTTAACAATCTAGAGAGTGTCGCTCGGACACCTCCACATGTCAGGCATCGCCAATGCGGAAGTACCATCGAGTCAGTTCTTGTTGGTCATTTGCCTCATCTAGTCCTAGGGACATGTTACTACATATTTGTATTGTAGGATTTCCGCTTCATGCCAAGGAGAAAGGTTTTCATCATTGACTCTCTCCTAGCAGATCATTCCTCATAGACTTCGGCACATCATCTGAGGTTTTGATCTACAAACTAGAGTGCTTTGATGGTTGTTAGCCTCATTGGCGACAAGACAAGCCTGGATGAAGTACATGAAGAGACAAGACAATAGCATGACTCATCCAGGCTTGACCATAGACCTGTCTCGGGATAATTAAGCAGCTGCTATGTGATATCAGATTCAACAATCTTGACTCAAAGCAACAATATTGGCTGAAACAGCAAGGAAACAACAAAAATAAAGGACCCAAGACTACTTGCACATATGCAAGGATTTTTATTATGCTTACTGTTGGACGGAAACAAGTCGAAGGCTAAAATAAAGCAAAAAACACATGACAAGACAGCAATCTGAAAATGCAAACAGCAAGCTGGAAATGACATATCAACAAAAGGAAAACAACAAATTGATGTCTACTACCCTACAAAAACCCTCAAAAATTCCCCCCCTCCTTTCTTTTTCTACTTTTGATTTCTTTGTTGTTGTTTTTTGTTGTTTAAAAGCATACAAAGCTCTTATTCTAGAAGTTTGTCAGATCTGCCATGACCTATCAACATACTCAAATGACCAATACAACCATGGAGACAAATGATTGATTATGTGGGAAAAAACAACATAATCAACCCTACAGTTCAACCAATCATGAAGTCTCCTATGACAGAAAAATGTATTCATGTGCTTGCTTGTCAAGCAACCAAGTAGGTCTATTGGCTGAAACTCGGAACATGGTCCCTCACTGATGATCAAGAAGAAACTAGAAGAGCCAAAACTCTTTGGATCTGCCTCCTGAAACACCTCCATCATCCTCAGCACAATCGGATCATGACTAATCATGATATTCAAGCAATGATCAACTAGAGGATCTATCTGAAGAACAAAATATGAATGCGAGATCATGGGCAAACTATGAGGAAGATCATCTTCTAGTTGAACCAAAAGTTGCTCCCCTTGTTGCAATTAAACTAAGAGGAAGATCATCTTCTGGTTGAACCAAAAGTTGCTCCCCTTGTTGCAACGGTATCTCGTCGAACTGTTCTTGAACCACTACTAGGATATGCAAGGATAAAGTCTCCTGCTGATTCAATTCCGCATGGTTGATTTGTTGCTCTTCCCTTCGAATTTTATCATCATTAATGGAAGAAATCAACAAACCCACTTGTAAATTTGGCTTGTCATATTCATCTTCATGGGATTCTACATATAGCTCAAGCGATGCAATTACTAGATCATGATCATCCAAGCAAGAGCCATCGTCACCCCTTCATCACTGACAATTTCATCACATGCAAGGTTTCCACTATTACGTTCTATTTCAACAGCAAGGAATTCTTACACTCTTAGGGAAGCAAAGAAAGCTTACCTTAAATTTGTTGGGTTTTCACTCCAAAAGAGGGAATGAAACTCTAAATCAAAAGCAAAGGCATAATCCACCAAAATGTTTCTTGGTCGGAATGAGGGATGGATCTTATGCAATGCATTGACAAATATGCCATGAAACTCGGGAATAGTTTCATCTCCTCGCCTCCTAATGTAAGAAAACTCGTAAACCAAGGAATAATTATCTTGCACCCACTGTATGTATTCAACATCCATGATCAATCATGATCTTTCTGCAATGAAGTCACCATGGGTTTTTCAAGAGGTGATCTACCCTTGAGTTCCAAAATGTATGTTCAAGTTCATGTTGAACTTATGCTTATACTGAGAGGAGGGGGTGAATCAGTATAAGATACTTTTTACTTTAAATGAGCATTCGTCAATCATTCATTAACTTTCAAACAGTAAATGCATGTAAACTCAAATCATAGTACACAGAGTTTAATTTGGAAAACCTTGCGGGAGAAAACCACAAAAACTTATCTTTATAAATGTCTGTAGGCACCAACCTACTGTTACAAAGCCTTATTTATAAGGAAACCCCTAGCACTCCAAAAGTCACAATATGAAAAGTCATGTCTCTTCAAGTGGGGCCGACCCCTCAGATTTTCCTTTACAAATGATAAATATGCAAAATAAATACAAAAAAGACCACACGTGTTGTGACGTCACGCCCTTGATGGGCTAGGAGGGCCTCTCCAAGGCCATGTGCAATCGTGTAAGGTGTTATGGTGGTAGAAGAATGCCACATCCATCTCAAAATCATCAATGGCCTCCAAATGGCAATAAGCCCCATCATCATCTATCAAACCCTAGCATGACGTCATCCTCTAAATGCCCAGCATCCAAGGTGCAAAGGGTGGCATCCGAAGAGGAGAAGGTTGTACAACATCCCTGGGTGTCCTCCAATCATCTCCCTGTGCAACATCCTCCATCCAGTGCAAGATAGCCTCTAAGGTGTAAAGCCTAGGGTGTGGGATTTTTGTCCATCATTGTTCCACCGTGACCAAATCTTTCAAAATCAAGCCCATCCATCCATCGTCCAAGGTCCTGAAGATGTGAGAGTCGATGTCCGAATGTGTCAAGTCACTAGGTGACTCACTGCTCTACATCACGTGTGCCAAACCTGCAATGGAGGCACAACGTCTTGGGCAAAAGCTTGGGATGTCCTTCAAAGAACCATGTCAGGGGCATTCAAACCAAAACAGAATATGAAATCAAGTAAACCAATGTTCATAAGATGTATTAGTCCTTAAATCATGCAAAGTAAGTTGTTACTTGAGATATAAGCCACATGAATAATTCACTTCAGTATTCCCTTCAAGTATCACACCGGCTCAGGACTTTATGTCAATTGGCAAGTTTGAATATGGGAGGGCCTTCATCAAACCCTATTAGGTGTGCCAACCAAAATAGTGAAAGAAAAGACCCAGGTAGAGGGATAGGTCCCAGAAATGAGCCCTTCAAGAGTAAGTGTGATAGTGGTACGTGTTGGGATTGCTTCATGGCTTATGATGTCATTTAATCCTGTTAGAATTAGGGAAGTAAGAGCAAAATAATATTGTCTTTAAGTTCCAGTTAGATAGAAAACATTAGAACAGTAAATCACTACAATACTGAACTGTTGAACATAGAAAATCAGATCAGAAAAGAACAATGATTTGATTTGAATCTTTTAAACAAATTCTGAGTGTGTGTGGCACTCAGATCTAAACAGATAGCAATCTAATTCAACTAAAATTAAATTCATAAGATTAGATCTAAACTAATTAACTAGTTCTGATCTAAGCTACATAACAGATTTAATTAAAAGATCTGATATGGATTAAAACAGATCTAACTAGAAAACTGATATAGATCTATATAGATCAAAATTCAAAACCAAATCTAATCTTCAGATCTGATATAGATCTAAGTAATGAACAGCCTATCACATAAACAATTTAAAAACAAAGAACTAATAAACTAAACAGGTCACTTACCTTGTAGTCTTACCTCTGAAGGAGTCCATGCCACACACAAGAGATGTAATGCCACTTGTAATTATGCTCAGAAAAAATTTAGGATCATAGATCTACCATAAAGGTTAAATCTCTTGCCAAGAGATGAATAGACTTACTTGCCACCAAGGAAGAGAAACCACTTAAGCACCACACAGAAATTTATGTGATTAAACCCTCACACACACAGAAATTCCAAGGATCCAAACACTCATGAAAGAAGAGGTATCAGGGGTTACAACCAGCTTAGAGGGGCCACAGCCAAATCTGTGCTGAAGGAGATACGGCTCAAAGAGAGGGGCCAGATCTATGCTGAATAGGTCACGGCACAAAGAGAGAGGCCAGATCTATGCTGAAGAGGCCACGGCTCAAAGAGAGGGGCCAGATCTATGCTGAAGAGGCCGCGGCTCAAATAGATCTGCACTAGAGGAAGGTGTAGGCAGCTTCAACCTTCAAACCACAGGTAGACACAGCAAAACCAGCACTTCAAGAGCTTTGATGACCCTTGTCTCATCCCTAGACAAGGTTGCAATGACCAGGAAGCTGAACACAGAAGGGCCGAATTGTTACAAGAGCTTGACTACTGTTGCAAAGGAGGGTCGCAGCTCACAAGAGGAGATCCACTCACCTTTTGGAAGATAACATAAAAGTGTGTTGAAGAAAGTAGAGGGGTAGGACTCTATTTATACTTTAGGCTAGGGTAGGTTAAATAAAAATAATAATTAAAAATAACATGTTTAATTAATATAAATATTAATTAATCATGTTATAATTAAAACATTTAAAAAAGCAAAACCCCAAATAAACACAAGCAAGGGTGAAGGGGGTTTAGGAGGGGTGACTTGGTGGCAATACTTGTCCATTCAATCTCAAGGTGACCTTTTTAACTTTATCATCACTGCATATGGGATACATCCCTCATGTGGTCATGCCCGCCTTCAAAAGAGGGTCATACACCAACAAACACTTGATCAAAGACCAGGTGGCCCCGGAACATCTCTGGGGTCTTATCCACCAAGGTACAAGACCAAGGATCAACCCATGTCCCAGACATAGGTACCCTGGAACATGTCCAGGGGCCCTAGACATATCTAGGGACTTTAACTACTTGGTCCTAGACCAAGAACCCCAGTTATCTACTGGGGGGCCTCACAAGGGTCTTACTTCCTTGGTCCCAGACCAAGAACCCCAGTCATCTACTGGGGGCCCTTACAAGGGTCTTTTGCCATGGCACTGACTGTTTGGTCCCAGACCAAATCCCCAAGAGGCACTAGGGGCCCTAGATCTCAGCTAGGGTCTTTGCCATCCTCCCAGAGAATGGCTCTTGCAGCTGCTTTATAATTCAACAAATCCATGTCTATGAGCGCCTTTGTGGAGGGTGTGCTTGCTCTTGAGCTACCACTTTCTAAGTGTTATTTTTTCCAAACCCCTTTATTTTCCTTTTTATTTTGTCCTCTTATCATATTTGCAAGTCCCCTTTTATAAGGTTTCAAGCTATAGCATCACTGCTTGGGACTGGGGTGGGCACAAAAAGGGTAGAGCTAAAGTTTTGGACTGAGTTGTATCTATGCATGTTGAGTTCCTCTTCATGAAGCAATGATGAAAATACTTTGAAGCGATGCATTGGAAAATATTATCAAACACCACAGGTCATAGTGGACCATACTAATCACATGGCCACTGATTAGATAAGTTGGTAAATGAAATATTCTTGATGATTACAGCATGACTAGATACCAAAGTCACCTGACATAGGGACACGGGGATACATGTGTCCAACAAAGGGCACATAGACACTTGAAACAAAATGCATTGGGACTCATAAATATAAATAAATAAATATATATAGAGAGAGAGAGAGAGAATTTAAAAATATATTAGAATTACATAAATAAAATATAGACATAAAGATGTAAATTTTTTGAACATTTAGAAAATATAACTACATCAAACACACGTTGGACACATTTATCGACGCGTTGGGACACGTGTTGTCCAAGTGTCGAACACACATGAAACACGTGTCTTGAACAGGACATGTGTCCCACGAGTGTCTAACACTCAAACAATGAGTGTCCAAGTGTCTAATACACTAGATACAAGACACACGAGGGAGGGGAGAGAGTATCCAATGATCCATCCAAATATAGGTTATTTATCTATGTCTTCTAATTACCCATGATCATGACATGTTGAGATGATGGGAAATCCATCTATGAAGGGAGAAGTTGTTTTATATGCACATACTCTATTGCTTGCCATTGGAGTGAGAAGCTCCAAGGCTAGTAGGTATAGTCTCCTACCCCATGCTATATAGTGAAAGGGTGGGGGATCATAGATAGCCATTGGACTAAGCTTTTAAGTGGTTGGCTATGATCATATGGCATTGAATATTCAAGTAGTTTTTTGACAGAAGGTTTGGAACTACCCAATGTGCAGACAATATTGGACTTGATTATCATATGAGATATCCCTTTAGTCCTTGAGTAGGTTTGCATTCGTGTTAATCCTATAACAATCTTGCTTTGTCATCTGCTTCACATGTGGAGAATCAATCTTTGATACTCATTTCTTCTGGCTTGATTTTCCCAAAAAAGTAGGTTTGAATGGGCTCTCCTAGACTACCATAACGCAATTGCAGCTGGTTGAATGTTTCATCCCTTTTACAACAATAAAGTACAGCACGTTCGGACATTCAAATGAAATTCTATCATCAAAACAATTTATGACAGCAAAATAAGCATAAAACGTCCAATGCCAATCTTTTGCAATATGTTTGTTCCTTTCTATATTGAAAATAAACTTAAATGCTCTCAGAAGAGTTGCACCTCTTGAATAAGGCACAAGAACCTCCTTCTATAAGCCGTTTTGGGCACCTAATCGAACTGAAAGTGGACTTGCCAACCAACATAATTGACATTGTACATGTGAGATGCCTTGTCTCATCATGCCACATACATCTCACAATACCCCATACAATTTGACCTTTCTTGCCAATAGTTAACCATCGTCAACTTGAACCATATCCAAGTTAACTCTCACTTCATTTAAACCGACTACAAATGGACCTAAAATTTTTTAATGGACTTTCTATGAGTTTTTTTGTTGAGGAAATGTGTATAAGTGAATCCTAGACTAAGAATAAGCCTTTGAGCAGTCCCCAGGCCTATACCCAACAGTTGCCATGATCCAAAACTGAGAGATTAAACATAGCACCTTCCAAAAGACCAAAAACCACTTGTCAGTGCTCTGATACCAAATACATCCTGGTTAAAAGGACTGTGTTGTGTAGGTGCAGGTGAGAGTCTGTTCTACTAAATGTTATGATAAGTATATAGAAGAGTAATATGTGCTATACCATTGAAAATGGAATAAGAGCTTACGGAATTTGCACTCCCTCAGGACCATATTCGTCAATCACTCTGCTGATATTGCAGTGGGGACTGATAATAGTTCAATAGCTATCATGAAATCACATTGCTATAGCTTAAGTGCGGCACCATGTTTGATTAGTGAAATATCATTTGACTTTATATGGGAATCAACAACAGCATTTTACAAGGCTATTCAAGGACAATCTGTACATTTTGCTGATAACAAATACATCAAGAAGAGAAAACAGTAAAGGTATTCACCTTCTATTCAATCTAGAAAGTTATTGGCATGACCCTTATTAAACACTAATTATATCCTAATGAATATTAAATGGTAAATATGTATTCAGTGCTCACTGGTATAGTCTTGCCATCGCGGGCACCAACCCACTTTCCCCCAATCAGACCTTGTGTTCGCAGCAGACCCTTTTCATTCAGCCATTTTACTGAGTCGCTGCTCATCTGCATTGCATTGCATCGCACAACATATGTTACAACACAAAAATTGCTCATACATGCGTATTCATGACCTGATCGGGGTAAATCTTATCGATTATTTTTGCAAAGAAAAAGCCTTTGACAAATTTTCCTAGTGTTAAGCAGGATTCGATCACATCATTCGGCCATGCTTATTATTAGAGTTTAATTTGCAGAACACTCTGTTCCATTGGCCCACTAACGTATTGTTAAGTGTGCTTAGAAAAAGATATGCAATGAAGATGTTCCCTTGGAGTTAATGGGATTGATAGTAGGAGATTGTTGAAGTGGGTTAGGAATAGGATGTACCCGTCGCTGGTGCAGGCAAGCATAATAAGTGTCTACGACAGGAGCAATCCTCATTCGGCGGATCGCCATTGCCATTGCCATTCCGTTTATGTGACGTGATTTATCTGCTACTTTTACTTCCTGCACTTCCCCCTCGTACTCTTTAAATCACCAGGTTTTTCGTGAAATAAAAAGAAAAGGAGCTCTTTGAGTTGCTGTTGTTGACCATTACTTTGTTGTGTTTATTACTTTAATTTATTTGTGGAATGTTTACACGTGTTTAATTCGATGATGGGATTTATCAAAATAAAGAAATTTTAAAATAAAAATAAAAGGACGGGGTTTTCAAAGTTATTTCATAATTATAAATATAGTAAGATTGTTTCATGAATAATGATTGAGAGGCTGTTTGTTATTAGGGTAGTATTGAAGGATTAAGACTAGTTGTCATTAAAAAGCATATCATGTAACTTAATCAAGGAAGATTTTCTTTTTTGCAAATACTATTTAGGGTGATATTGTTTTTTGGTTATAGAGTAGGACCTAAAATTGTTTGTGATTGGCTAAGATCTTGTCTTCCTTGAACATAAGGAAATAAGTTAATAACCCAAGATCCGAAGGTATTTGGTAGGGAATGGATCATTTTAGGTGGCACGGTATTCCTTGAATAATAGTGATGAATCAACACACATTTGCGAATAGCAACAAGTGATGGTTGTACTCACCACTGGTTGACAATTGAGTTATGATAGTTTTTCCCATATATATATATATATATATATATAGTTGGCTTAAGGGGTTTTACAAAGATGAGTAGATGAAATATTAAGATGTAAAGTTAAGTGAAATGAGGGACGAGTAGTGTCTTAACATTTGAGTTCAATAAGAAATGTGTAATATGATGCAATGCATTTATGTTTTGAGGATATCCTTTGCTTTGGACTGCAACGTGATCCAATACTAAATGCTCCTTTGCAAGCTAACATAATCTATGTCTCTTTCATTCTATGTGGATAATAGGATTGTAAGATAATAAGTCTTAGATAATGTCAGATCTTGTGGTGTGTAACAATTTATTATATGACTGAGTTATCTAATGAAAAGGACAACACACCTTTGGAATTCATAATGTATTCGGGTTCTCAGAGTTTAGGGATCTCTAAATAGGCAAAAATATCTACCACAATCTCATGATAGACCAAACAAAAACAAATGAAGTGTTCTCTTGATTTTGGCTCCATGTTGCATAGGTTACAATATGTTGGTCGAGGTATGTGATGGTTAATGTCCATCTTTAGATGGTGATAACAAATCTAAAAATTGTCCATAATAAGAGCAAAGGCTATGAGAAAAATGGCTCCTAAGATAGCTTAAAATGATGACGTAATCATTTCACAGTATATTGGTCAAGGTATGCGATGGATAGTGTCCATCTTTAGATGGTGACACAAATCTAAACTATCCATAATAAAAGCAAAGGCTATGAGAAAATTTGCTATGAAGATAGCTTAAAGTGATGATATAATCATTCTCAATATGTAAATAAGTATAGTGATAATGGTGAAGTCTAAGAGAAAACTTCATGCTAGCATACTACAACTTAATCATTAAAACAAAAACAAACACAATTCAAAACTAAAACGACAGAATTGTTTGTGGATCTAAAATGAGCCCCCACTCCATCATCTTGCCTCTAATTATTTATATTCACCCAATGTTCTATACTTTTATCCTAAAATTTTATGTTTATTTTCCTTCCTATAACAAAAGGATATGGTATTTTAAACAAAACATCGTGTACATGGGTTTGAGTGACCTAACAGGATATAGGTACACTCAACTCAAATGGAAGAAGTATGAAGAGTACTTTTGCCAGTAGGAGACCGACTAACTTAGAGGGAAGCAATTGAGGGGTATATAATGTAGAACCTTGAGGGTGGAGGATGCTAGTTCATCTATAATGAGTTGTCTGAGTAGGTGTGAAGTTGCCACTCATTTTTTTAAATGAGAAAACAGGCAAGAGAGAAGAGGGAGGCAAACTAAGTTTAGGGATTTTACCTAAGTTATATTACATTTTCCTAGGAAAACCTCACAAGGAAACTTAAGGGATGCTTCCTTGAATTCATGGATGGCATGTCTAATAAACCCATCGCGTAGACTGGTGCACCTCACCTAAGGGGATTCAAACCAGGCACCTACTAATATGAAACTAGCCAAATGCCCAACATCATTGGCAACAACTAATTGAGCTAACCCATCGGGCTTCCTAAGTTATATTACCTATAGTTGTAGGACAAATGTTTTGCCTTGATTTATAGGTGAATTCATATATATTAAGTTATTTAAGAATAATGACAAAGCAACTTGTCAAGTGGGTCTAGCTGAAGTGGTTGCAAGGAAAATTGATATCCTCCCCACACAAGTTCAAATCTCATATCGTGACATGATGCTCTTAGGGAATATCGTGATTATCATGAGATTGTTGACAAAGCCTCGAGATTTTACATAATCGAATTTACCATGGGCACCTTCCTCAAAATGAGGAGGAGTGCCTGACGGGTTTCCTTGGGATAGATATTTTGAGTAAAAAAATATTGACAAAGCAAGCAAACGAATAACAAAACTAGTTTTTTTCCTCTTTACTCTTAGTTCCTACATTAGCCCACCCAAGACTAGAAAGTTGGAAATGCAAAAAGTAAATAAATAAAATGCAATCATTCATTTCCCCATCCATAGTGCAAAATAAGAATACCAACGAAAAAGTAATTTATTCATCAAATATTATTTCTTGTGTGTGTGTGTAGAGAGAGAGAGAGAGGGAGAGAGAGCGCTTAGTTTCTTATGTGGGTTGAGAAACCCTCAACTCGGTGTAATCTAACCATACTTTTATACTAAAAATGAAGAATTAAATAGCATGGAACATATCATCAAAGGGGAGGCAAGTGCGGGGGGAGGGGGGAGCAACAAAAGGGGAAAGGTCAACCATTTTGACCAACCAAAAGAGTGCAAAAAACAAAGCAGTAGTCCAAACATTTTACCTTTTGGCTGTTTTTTGGTATTTTTTTCAGTCTGATTTTGCCCGAAATCCGGTGACAGAGGGTTGGATTTGCAGATTTGAGTGGTTAAGTTTGTATAATCCGAGTGCCCTAGGGGTTTTTCAGCACGCTGAATCTATTTATGCATTCAGAAAGACAATTTAAACAACATAAAATAGAGATTTTGTCCAAATTTACATCGTTGGATTCCGGCCAATTCCTGCCAAAAAAAACCCTTAAAATAGAACGTTTAACCAATACCAAAAACAAATATAGATGAAAAAAGTAAACCAAAAAGAAATCTCCAATAATCCAAAGCACAATTAGGATACAAAATAAGTGACTGGTTACCTTTAAAATCTACACTTCAAAAGTTTAGTCCAATCATCAAGTACAAACCTTGTGGAAACTTAACAACATCACCCATTGTGTGTGTGGAGGCATGGTCAAGGAGGTAATGAGAGGAACAGCAAAGGGTTTTTGCAGGCACCCCATGCGTAGGCGGCCAAGTGGCATCCGTGTGGCAGGAATCAGTCACATCCATGGATGGTTACTATCCTCTGGTTGATTATTCAGAAGACTCTCTAACAGAGTCTGATATTTTTGCATCAGCGGATCATTTCGAGATTCGAGCTTCGGTTTAGGACGACGGGAAGGCGCGTGCCAGGGTAGTGTGTGACCACTTTGCACATAGCTTTGAATCGAAACAGATATAGATCCGAGCCCGCCTTTTTGGATTCTGGCAATCGGACGGGAGTACAATCATTTAATCCATCTCGGCAGGGGGATTCTCATGGGCCCTTTCACTCTGATGTAGGCTTCTCAAGGGTGGCATACGCTAAAAGGTGGAGGGTTCTAATCGAAAACGTAGGCGTGTGGTTCGATCCCATGGCGGTACTGTTGAATTGGTTGTGGGACGTGATCTAAAAGTCAAACAAATCGAACATATAGAGGGCCGAGCCCTTGTTGGTAAGTTCAGTGGCTATGTGGTCTCATAATCTGAGTGGATGGAAGTGCATTCGAAACCAATATTGGGTTATTCTCCCATCTGCTATCCTGTGGGTGGATTGGATTCGTTTTCCATGAAAAAGTAGAAGCCATGTAAATCCTAAGCTAAAGATGGCATTGTGACCATCACCTCCTATGTGCAAAACTATGGCACCCTCTTTTTATTCAAAGGAGGTTATGACAAGGTTTTTACCTTTGGAGTTCTACTCTGATGAAGGCCTAAAGGCTATAGGGGAGTCTCTAGGTTCTTTTATTACTTCAGACAACAATTATAAATCTAGTTTGCACTGGTCAGTGGTGCAAATTTTAGTGGAGTTGGACTCGGGTCAAGGTTTGTATGAATCAATCAGTCCAGTTTGGGGG
>JASDQU010502250.1:30247-48159 GCA_032191745.1 Picea mariana | reverse complement strand
GCATCTGATACCTAAGAAGAGTGAGGCCACCTACTTGAATAGACAATTTCTCTCGTTTGTCCACTCTGTTAGTGTGTATGGAGTCCCGGGGTGCATATCTTCACAAGGTTCGTCACTGGTCCTTATCAAGGGATTTGCTAGCTTTTGTAAGGGCAGAGGATACACTACGACTCATCTATAGATCCGAGCCCGCCTTTTTGGATTCTGGCAATCGGATGGGAGTACAATCATTTAATCCATCTCGGCAGGAGGATTCTCATGGGCCCTTTCACTCTGATGTAGGCTTCTCAAGGGTGGCATACGCTAAAAGGTGGAGGGTTCTAATCGAAAACGTAGGCGTGTGGTTCGATCCCATGGCGGTACTGTTGAATTGGTTGTGGGACGTGATCTAAAAGTCAAACAAATCGAACATATAGAGGGTCGAGCCCTTGTTGGTCAGTTTAGTGGCTATGTGGTCTCATAATCCGAGTGGATGGAAGTGCATTGGAGACCAATATTGGGTTATTCTCCCATCTGCTATCCTGTGGGTGGATTGGATTCGTTTCCCATGAAAAAGTAGAAGCCATGTAAATCCTAAGCCAAAGATGGCATTGTGACCATCACCTCCTATGTGCAAAACTATGGCACCCTCTTTTTATTCAAAGGAGGAGGTTATGACAAGGTTTTTGAGGTAGATTACACGGCCCAATTTACCTTTGGAGTTCTACTCTGATGAAGGCCTAAAGGCTATAGGGGAGTCTCTAGGTTCTTTTATTACTTCAGACAACAATTATAAATCTAGTTTGCACTGGTCAGTGGTGCAAATTTTAGTGGAGTTGGACTCGGGTCAAGGTTTGTATGAATCAATCAGTCCAGTTTGGGGGGACAAAAAGTATATTCAAATCCTAGAATACCTGAACATTTTATTCATATGTGCTAAATGGCATGGGGTTGGACATATTCTTGTCAACTGCCAGTTCGAGTTTCAGAAAAAACTTTCATGGAAATCCTCTTGTTGCGGAAGTTTCAAAGTGCTTTGAATACTTGGTCAGACCCAAGAAGGATTTGCCTAGAGAGGGGGGAGATGACAAGCAGGATAGAACCGAGAAGTAGTCTTCAGAGAGCATTCTTGAGAATCTAGTTCTYGGGTCAAAGGCTTTTGTTATTAGTGAGGGTTCTGGTCCTTTAAATGATGGTTTAGAGGCAGAGAAAGTGGGCTTCGAGCTTCTAGAATTCCTTGTTGAAGGCCTTGGTATGATTGCAACGCAATGGAGTAGGCTTGAGTCACTTTAGACTAAGAGCTCCCCCGCAACAGAATATGTGGGTACACTTAATAGCTCTTTCCTTCCCCCCCTTGTTCCCTTTCCCTTTGGTCCAGATTTTGCTCCCAAGCAAAAAGTACAAGTTAATATTTCACCATGCGAGGAGATGGATCCTTCAAACCCTCCTTTGCGTCCTTTGGGTGGTTCTTATGCAGTGGATTTGGGCAATGCCACATATTTCTCCACCAATCGTGCAAAATGTCGAACCCAGGATTCCTATTCTAAATCCTTGTCCACTTCCTTGGGTCGAGAGCCTTACATGCTCAAACCAAGGGCCTCTTTGCAGGTGCCTATTGTCATTGGAGGACTAGGTTGTGACCTAGTTAAAGACTTGGGGCACAAAAGGGTGGGCCACAAATCGGCCCTGAAGCATGCCCAAGAGAGGGCATCCAGAGAAGTCTCGCAAGGTTGGAAACGTCTTGTTTCAAGGGTTCTTAGAGCAGGAAAAAACCCATCCTCAATGAACCCATGAAATTTTTGTCTGTCAACATCTGAGGCCTTGGGGGGAGGGCAAAGAAATTATCCCTTTGTCGTCTTAATGCAAAAGATAGTTCATCTTTGGTGTTAATCTAAGAAACTATGGGTGCTTGTGAATCTCTAACCACGGAATTGGAGAAGTTGTTTCCGAGTTGGAGCTTTCTCCATATTTATTCGGTAGGTAATTCAGGAGGTCTACTTACGGGTTTGTCTCTTTAGTGTAAATTGATCAATTGTTTTTCCATTCCTTCAACTATTTGTACCTAGATTTTATGTTTGGAATTGAATCAAAGGTTTATTGTTCTTAACCTTTATGGATCGTATGAGGGCAGAGAGGCTTTATGATCTCATCTATTTGGCTTGCAATGTTTAAGTTTTATTGATCTAATTATTGGCAGAGACCTCAATTTTGTTGTCGATAAGGAGGAGATTTGGGGGTCAATGGCTAGAGAAGACAAATTGGCTCCTTTTTTTTGGGATTAGATTGAACGTTATGGTATGGTTGATGTTGAACCAGCCTTATTTCGACCTACTTGTTTAAACAATAGGAAAGAAAAGGATGAAATATCAAAGCATCTTGATCGCTTTTGGGCATCTCACGATCTACTGGAGGATGTCGGTCTATACCGAACATGGTTGGGTCTGATTTGGGCTTTTGATCATTATCCTATTTTTCTCAAATCGAGACAATGACCTAAAGAGTGGCCCAGGTCTCCATTCAAATACAACTCAACTTGGGCAGATTTGGAGGAGTTCAAATCTTTGGTTCGTGACAAATGGAAAGCATGTCGACTAGATCCTTCTACCTCAACAAGTACCCATTTTGTTACAAATATGAAATGACTAAAGAGCCAAGTCATTGGATGGGCTAAAGAAAGGAGGAGGGCTATTGGGTTGGAGCTACAGACCATCGAAGACCAGTTAGCAAGCATCCATGATATACAATCACTCAATGGGGGAATGCCAAAGTTGAGGAAGTGTTCAGATTGTTTGAATCTATAAGGCACTCCTTAATTTTGGAACAAGAGCATTCATGGCGACTTAAAAGTCGTACGATTTGGATGGAAGCGGGTGACCAAAATACAAATTTTTTTCAAAGGTTTTCCAATTACAGGAAAAACAAAATTTTTGTATGGGAACTATAGGATGAGAATGGGAACTTAGTTTGGGGGTTCAAAAATCTTGTTTTACTTGGTGTCAATCATTTCAAGGGTCTTTTCAAAGAACCTAAGCACACCGGGATGGACTCTATGCTAAAAAAACTAGCCTACTTCCCTAATCTTATCGATGAAGCAACAAATGTTGAATTGTACTGAGAAATCTCCATAGAAGAATTAAAGGAGGTTATTTCGTCCTTCAAAAAGGACAAAATCCCTGGGTCGGATGGTTGGTCCATTGAATTCTTTGAGCAATTCTTCAAAATCATGGGTGTTGACTTGTTGCGGGTGGTTGCAGAGGTATGAACCTTAGGTAAGCTTATTCATAGTATTAATGCTACATTCGTAGCGATTTTTCCTAAATCAGATCACTAGATCACCTTAAGTGATTTTAGACTAATATACCTATGTAATAGCCTCTACAAAATAATTGTTAAGCTCATCGCTAATCGTTTAAAATCGATTCTCGCAATTGTCATTTCCATGGAGAATTTTGGCTTTTTAAAAGGCCATCTAATTCATGGAGTTGTTGGGTCTGCTCAAGAGGGCTTACACATGATTAAATATCTCAAGCATCTAGTTTCAGCTCTCAAGATCGACCTTCCCAAAGCCTATGACAAGGTTTCTTGGTTATTCCTTCACCTCATGCTGCTTCAAATTGGATTTGATTTGGAATTGGTTAAGTGGATCATGGCATGTGTTTATTTTGTTTCTTTCGTTGTGCTAATTAATGGGGCAGATTCACCTTTCTTCCAGCCAGCTCGAGGCCTCTGATAGGGATGTCCTCTCTCTCCCTATTTATTTTTGTTGGTTGTTTATGGCCTTAATAGAGCGATTTCAAAAGCTAAAAGATTAAATGTTTTTCATGGTATTTGTTTGGGTCGATTTGAGATTCTCAATCATTTGTTTTTTGTAGATGATGTCCTCATCTTTTGTTCTTGCGCAGAATCAGATGGAAACTGCTTGAAAGACATCATGATGCTCTTTTGTGAGGCCACGGGTATGGTCATAAATTATGAAAAATCAACTATTTACATTCCAGAAGCTCGGGATCAATATCGTCGTATCTTCTCTTTTCTTTTTGACTTCTCAATTAAGGAGATGGGAGAATGGTTCAAATACCTAGGCTTAAATCTAAAACCTAATAACTATGGAGCAGGGGATTGGGCTTGACAGGTGGCTTGGATTGAAAAAAGGATAAAATTATTGTGTAACAGGTGGCTATCCCATGGGGGTAGATCATCAAGTTGGTGCTAGAAGCAATTCTTATCTCTTAGCATCTATTGGCTTGTATCTTGAAACAAGTGCTAGTTTGTATTCACAAACTATGCTTTAATTATATTTGGAAGGGTGATTTAGAATATAAGGGGTCACATCTTGCTAACTGGAAAATGGTATCAAAACGCAAAATACTTGGAGGATGGGGTCTAAAAGACATAGGATCTTTTGGAAGAGCCTTGGTAGCAAAATCACTATGGGTTTTCTTATCCACTGGCAGTCTATGGAGGCGTATTCTCATTGCCAAATATCTTTAACTAGGCTCTATTCTGGATTGGATACAACAACCAAATAAAAATGTTATTTGTGCATCGAACCAATGGTGAACAATTTCATGGGATTTTTCCCTCGTCAATCAGTTTCTAGCTTGGAAAGTAGGATCAGGACACAAAGTTTGGATCGGGGTTGACTCTATTGTTGGCATCGGGGAACAGAGTTTTCTTTCAAATGCTCTAGTGGAAATATTATGTGGCCTTGGAATATGCACTCTCAGCCATATTGGAGATATTCACCAATCTACTTTTTGGTATTAACATTAGGCTAGTGGTTTGGATATCGGTTTGGAGGAACATTGGGCTGAGGAGTGGTCAAAGTACATTTTAGCCTTAAGAAATTCACATATTTTTCTCTCTTAAGTCGAGGATGAGTTGGTCTGGTGTTAACCAAATGTTGGTAGAAGATATAATGCCAAATTGGGATATGAGGTCGTGGTTAGTGTTGAAGTTGTAGATGATTGTTGGTGGTATAAAACTTTCTGGAAAATCAAAGTTCCTCCAAAAAGCGAATTTTTTTTCTAGGTGATTCCAAAAAATTGTGTCTTAACATGGGTCAATTGCAAAAAAGGGGGAAGATCGGCCCATGTATTTTCTACACGTGTAGGTATGTAGATGAATCCAACCAACGCTTATTCCAAGAGTGTTTGTTCTCTTGTCGGGTTTGGCAGGACATTGAAGTCACTTTGAAGTTGGGTCAATTATGGTATAACGACTCTATATTTGAAAATTTCTTGGTTTTCTTTCAAGAGTTTTCATTGAAGTCGGTCCATTATCTTCCACTTCTAGTTACATGGGGGTATATGGCTTGCGAGGAACACAAACTTATTTGAAGGTAAGGCACAACCTACATTTAAAGTTCCAGAATAGGTTATGGTGTTATAACCTCCCTACATCTACAAAAGCAAATATAAAGAACCTAGACTTTTATTTCCTTTGGCAATAAATTATAGTAAAGCTTGGGGTTTCTTCGATGGAGCATGCCAGGGTCTAGAACAATGTTGTGGTGTTGATTTTACACTGCATTTCTCAAACAAACATTATATTTTTGGGAAAATCAATTTGGGTCATGGCTCGAACTATAAAGCATAATTTTTGGTTTTACTATACCTGTTAAAATGTGTAGATGATCGACATATTTCTTATGTTTGGATTTTTGGAGATTCTCTCTTAACAATCAATTGGATGCTAGATCTATTTAGGATTGAAATTGTGGATCTGTTGATGTTGGGGCAACGCTTAAAAATGATTTATAGTTCCTTCCAATCTATCAGTTTTAAGCATATCTTTCCTGAGCATAGTGGTCTCGTCGATCTACTCTGAAAAGAAGCACTTTATATGTAGGATTATAATATAATTTTGGTGGAATTTTTGGACGAGGAGGTCATCTCCATGTGAGAGGAACTTGTTTCTTGATCTAGGGTTACAATGATTGATGTTGATGCTTTGTCTAAGTTTCTCGTTAAGAAAATATAGGATATTATGAAGCTCATAGTTTGTGAATTGGTGTACTCTGCTTCCATCAACACTTATGCTTGTGCCTTTGGCGCCTAAAGAATGTAACTCTTTCTTTTTCGAAATTGAAATCAATTTTATTTTTTTTACAGGGAAAAAAATACATACATACATGTGTGTGTGTGTGTGTGTGTGTGTGTGTGTGTGTGCGCGCGCGCGTGCGCGTGCGCGTGCGTGTGTGCATGTGTAACAATCACATGAAATATTCAAGAGAGACACAATAACACATCCATCCACTTATTGCAGCCACATAATACATTAAAGATAAAATCTAAGGAATATGAATAGCCTTCTAGTGAATGAACAACCCCTTGTTACATCAAGATTTAGATTTAATACAAGAGGGGTGAAAAAGGGTTTTACAACCACACTTAAACCTCTCTTTCAACCAAGAACAACCCACTATAATAAGCAAAAATAACCCTCTGCAGAAAGATATGACAACAATACATAAATTTTAACCTTTGATGAGAAAGAATAAAATGGAAGATTCATAAATGAGATCGACGAGAAAGAAGAAAATGGAAGCTTTGACTCATCAAACCCTTCCTCCCTTCACCTACAATTACAAAGTTGTTGGCCTTAGGAGGGTTTACATCCTCTTGAACTTCTATCTTACTAATGGGAGTTCTTCTCCTTTTATAGCTTCCAATCTCCAATCACCTCTTAGTAAAATATAGTTAGAAAATACCAAGAGCCTTAATAAAATAGTATAAACAAAACCCTAGAAGCCTCTAGGGAATATTCATGCCTCCAAATATGTAGAGAATGCCTCGAAGAATGTGAAAATCCATCTCAATGTTGAATATGCCTCAAAATATGTAGAATGTGCATTGGATAGCATGAAACAACATCCTTAATGGTATAACATGCATCAAAATATGCAAATCATCTCCAAATATGTGGAGAGGCACCCCAAAGGTGAGATATGCATCAAAATATGTACTAACTCCATCACATAAGCCAACACTCCTCCAAATATGTATCCATTGCCTCAAAATATGTAGAGATCATCCAAACATGAAAATATAACATGGACCAATGGATCTCCACCTAGCCACCACTAATACGCCAACTCCTCGATCTAGCCATGAATAATGGACCCACTTAATGTTCAAGAAAGGAAAACAAGGAAATGGTCTCAAGACAATGCCTGCAACCTGTAAATGTGCATGATTCTCCAAGGTACATACTACACATCTCATAGCACTATGCTATTGAGAAAATAATGCCTTTGAAAATGCAAACGAATCATGCATTTTCAAGCGGTAACAACTAGATCTACATGGGAACTGCACTCCCTTACAGGGTGTACAAAAACTCTAGAATGTCCAAGGTTTCTCATGATGTACCTACATAGAAAAAAAAGAATGATTGGAAACATGTGATGTGATGGATCTAAACATTCACATACTCATTTTCCCAGTACAAAATCCGATGCAAATTTATGACAAAATACTTGAGAGTGCTCATATGTAACTTTTCGCTCTCAAGAGACTCTACAAATAAAGCACATGTCAAGATGCCAAAGGGAACATAGCATAAATGAAACCTAATGCTCACAAACATTGAGCTTATTCTTCCTACCCTACTATAACAATAGAAGGATATAATGGTAGGTGTAATTAAAGAGCCAATGCAACCATGCAATCAACTCATAAATCACAAGAAATCTTCCCTTGTGTTTGGTAATAAACCAAAACAAGGAAATTGTGAGTTGCCCCCATATATATGTTGGAATGTCTAGAAATATGTTGATGAAGAATGAGGGTGATTGTTGATCATATAAGGGAATGTCAAGCTCATACCAGGGTTTATTTATATTGTTGCATGAAAGGTCCATCCATTATTGTATAAACCATTATAAAATCCATCTCTGGGATATGAATAAGACAACCTGCTATCAAACAACCAATCATAGTTAGAACTTGCAAAATGCCATTATGAAGGCTGTTTTGAAAGATCCAATGTCCTTCCTTCATTGTTGTCCATCGTAGGCTCAAGAAATAAGGGGTTAGAAGGAATCTCCTACGTAAATCTGCACAAAATTAGTTGGCCTCTTTTGCTATCCTCAATTGATTTTCCACATGCCATATGGCAAGCAATATTTGATCTAAAAAAAATCATATTATAGGGCTTGTTGCACCCTTCCAAATGACTCAAACATGCTGCCACACATGATAGATTGTCCATGCTACTGTCCCAAGTATGTGGCAGCTCTTAAAATGCATACTTCTGATGATTTTTTGAGCATGAAAAAGATACATGTTGATTTTTGCCTCTTTCGATTTTTGTAAAAACTGGTTGTTTTAGCTCTACTGCAACATCTTTTATATAGTATCAAATTAATAGTTTTTGTTAAAAAAATGGTAACAATAACAATAACAACAACCATAACGGTATCATCGAAAGGAATGGTGTCGTTGTTGTAGTTTAAAGCACCAATCTTTGTATTACAGTTATAATTCACATTGTTGCATAAAATCATTTAAAATAACCAATGTATAACAATAATTAAGAAGCATCGATGCATATATATGAATACAATGCATTGTTTTGTTTAATTGAATGCAATGCATCGATATGATATGTTTCAATGTTGAATCTCCTTACATTGTCGATAACGCAACTTCTTGTTTTTTTTTGTTTTTTTTTTTAAATTTCAATTACTCATCATAAAATCAAATATTTTTTTATAATAATATTGATTTTTATATTTTAATTAATGTGTTTGGATATGATCATTTCATTAAGGATTAGAACGGGGGATATTGATGGATGGAGGAGCAGTTTGAAGTTGGAGATGGTTTGAATAAATGCACTAGGGTTTTTTTTTTGGGGGGGGAGTGCATTTTATCATTTGAATCACTAAAAATTATGTTGTTGGGAGAATGGCTTATTGAGGGAGTCAGAGATGTGGAGTAGTGGGAATTTATAGGTTATTTTTGTGGCTTTAACCCACATATAACCAAGATTATGGTTGGATGGTCTCTTCTTGCGATGATGTAACGACATGAAAARTTAGAGATTCTCAATTGTAGAGAGATTATTACTCATTTCTCTTTGAAAATCCCACAGATAAGGAGGCAGWCAATGAGGGACATTGATATTTCCATTCTCCAGGCTTGGTCTTGTTGCCCTAGTTTGCTTCCTTCAATTTAAATCGAGTGACAAAGGAGAGGTTATTGATTTGGGCTTACCTCCTTGGCTTGCCCCTCCACTTCTAGGACCCAGAATACTAAAAGTTGCAGGTGAAAAGATTGGTTCCTTCCAAGGGTTGGTTCATGAAACTCTAGCATTGGAGGGTACTCCACATCTTTTGATTCAAGCCTCATTATTAGGAGGTCTTCCACAAGATATTGTTTAGGAGTGTGGTGATCTGTCTTGGAATCAAATGGTGGACTATGGAAATATTTCCTACTCCTATTGGTTTTGCAAGGCCCACATACATAATTTTCGGGAATGCAAATTTGTGGGCAAAGAGGAGACATGTTTTGCAACCAAAAAATGAAACCATTTGACTATGTTATAGTGGTGAGGGGTGCACTTTGAAGGCACCATCCATTGATAACAAGACTATAAAACCGAGTCCCTTCGGATCACATGGGGTTGTAGGTGCTCAAAGTGAAGGGAAGGTAGGTAATGGTGGTATTTTGAAGGAAGGGATACAAAACAATGGGTATCCTTTATAAAATGTTCATGAATAAAGGGTGGGGAATAGTGTTGTTTTAGTTAAAGGGAGAAACATATCGACCAATGCCAAAATGATCCACTCTCCACATTCTTATAAGTTGTTCATGGGTCCCCATTCATTTGTGGCTTCTCCAAAGGATGGGGATGAGTGCTTAAACTAGCTCGATGATGAGATCAAAGGCATTGTTACTGTGAGCAGTGGGGCAGGTGACATTGGCCCATTGACTCCATTAGACCTTCATATGAAGGATGGAGAGATGACTATGGTTAATACCAATACGTCTCTAGTGGTAATATTTTTATGGGTCGCAACAACCAAGGGCTTGGTGGGGGTAATGATCTATAATAAAAAGTTGAAGTTTGGTCTTCTAAGTTCGAAGATTGATTTGCTAGTCAATAACTTGCTTGGGGAGTTGTTTCAATTGATTGAGAATGCTACTTCATTTTTCTCAGTTTCATAATCATACTATAAGTTGATGTTTCAAAGTCTATTGGATGTAGTGGGGGGGGGGTTCAATGTCTGAAGGTAAGTTTCAACGAAGGTCTCATATTGTTTCTTCTTAGCCAAAGTCTCCTAGCTAGCTCTAAATTCTTTAGCATTAGAGGCATCAAGTAATAAGGTTTTATCCAAAAAATGAAAATGGACCCTAAAATTCTATTGGGTTTTTCTTCGTTAAGTTCGTGTACTCAAAGCTCCACTAAGAGCTCAAAGAGGCGAGGTAAGATCAAAAGATAGCATTTTGGACATGCAGTCTAAATGCCTCTTCCTTAGTGGTGAGAAGAGTTCCAAGAAATAATTTGTTTTTTTGATATTGTGACCTATCTGGGTCTTCCTGGTTAATGCCTCTTCGAAGCCTAGTTCAATGGCTCTCTGAAGTGTTGGTATTAGTCTTGTAGATTTTTTTTAAAGGAATGGAGTCCTCCTCTATTTTTTAGTTTCTACAAGTCCGTGGGCTTGAGATTTATTTCAAATTCTTCAGAGAATAATGTATGTTATTTGCTTTCCCGAGCTTCTTTATTAATGAACAATTATGATTTTTTCCTTGGAATTTTTTAACTATTATCATTGCATTAATGTATTTTATAGTTTAAACAATTATACCATCCAATTATACATTTGTTCATGTAATAATGTAAATCATCGCAATGTGACATTTGACAACATTAGAGATTGTAATAGAATAAAAAACTCATTTCACTATACATGAATATGGGAGCCTTGTTGTACAAATGGGGACAACATAAAGGTCCATTATAATCAAAATATCAATAAATAATTGTTACAATTATTGGTAACCCATTGTCATATCAATTCGGACAATATGTCCACATTAAGCAAAATGTCTAATATTGACACACAAATATTCCAAAATATATAACATTTTTTCAATTATATTGATCATCATTCATCTCTTTGACGGTTGTCATTGGTAAAGGAGTTTGCATGCCTCATTTCTTTGTCACTTGTAGGGGATATTGCACTTGGGTTATTTGCAATGTCTTGTTGAGTAGTGTGATTTTGTTCTACCTCTTCACATTCCATCTACTAACATAGAAATGAAGTGTAACAAACATATCTACATTTATAGTATAATATACACTATTGTGGAAATTGAAAGGAGTACCATAGAAATGAGTGATTCATACACAATATACAATCTCTCAAAACCATGTTTCATGCCATCTGTCAACATATATTTTGTCTCTCCACTCCATAATTTGTTCCCCACGAGTTTTATGCGCCATGACAAAGTATAGATATAATTAAAGGTTTCATGTTGTTCCATTAATTATAAAACAAGGTAAGTAAAACAACATAGCTACTTACAAATTGTCCAGTTAACCCTTTATACTGTAACATATAATCACAACCTATACGTAATCCAATGTCAATCAAATGTTTGGTTGGTTCCTCTTTATACTCTAGCACTTGGTAGAAAACATCCATGGAGAGTTGTAGATTAATTAAAATATAAATTTCACAACAAATATGAAATGTTAAGTAAGGAAAAGGCAACACTCACAAAATTTTAAATCAACCCTTTTTTGCTTTGTCATCTTGTCTTATGTGATGAATGTGTCCCGGTTTTTTTCCTTCTACAACAACAAAACAATTGAAAACTGGTATTTCTTGCAATAGTTGAACTCTCTAATTACACATAAAAAAATTCAATGATTACATGCATTTGCTACACGTTGTTGTTGGGATATCTCCTCCCACAATTCAATTATTCTTATTTTTGTGACCATCTCCTTGTACACTTTTTTGGACATCCCTAATGTCATGTTTTAGATATCATCTTGTTCATTGTCTTTAATTTTGTTAATCTTCCCAAAAAATGAAAAGCATACTAAAAAATCAATTAATATTTATATGAAAGTAAATATAGTAGAAATATTTATTTGGGATTTTTTAGGACTAATATATACATATTATAGAAAAATCATGTTTACCAATAATACTCTCTAAATGATTCTTTTTATTATTATATGATTTTGTTTTTGTAAATCTCACAAGTCTCGTTGACCATTGTTCCTGTTATAGCACAAGTTGTAGGTTGGGAAAAACCCGACCCAACCACAAAGCAAGTGCTACAACTTGAGAATCCTACACCCAATGTCACCTCGATGTAGGTCCCGCACTTCAAGGGTGACTAGGTCACTCTACTGAGGCGATCTCAGTGACCCTAAGGGGATTGAGATGGAGATGGATATGGATGGAAGTGAAGCCCCTATAGGTCAAGTCTAAGTGGGATGAAAGGTGGGAAAAGATGCCTTGTAAGTCAAGTAATTGTTTCCCCACGGGTATAGTACTTTTCCGGATGATTGTACCTGCCCGAGACAYAAGAAAAGACWCTTTGTAGTGGTATATGTTAGTTTGATCAACAARTTAAGCTTTTTGTCCCTAATTTGCAGCACTAGATAAGAATTTATATCAGCAAATAAAATATCTAAATCAACATACAAAGATCTAAACTTGTTAAGTAAATCAACATCAAGATTTAGCAATGAATATAGGCTGAAAGATGGCACTTAAGAAGCTAGAGAAGATGGTTGTTGTAAACATGTGTTTTCTGAACAAAATTGCAGCCTTATGGCTGTAGCATTCAGTGGCATGGAGCAGCAGAATCAACCATGGAAAAGTGCCAAGAAATAGCTTAAAATACGTGCCCCAGTTAGTAGAGTAAGTGAGTGAAATTTAGGAGTTATGGGAGTGTTAATAGCTAGGGTTATGCAACCCTAATGGTTGTGGGTTAAATTTTGTAACAACAAGCAAGTTAATGGGAGAGAGGGGACGACCTAGTAAGGGAAGACTCCTCTCAATGAGGCAAACTAACTTCAAGCAAGAAACCTTTCAAAAGATCAAAAATTGTGTTTCCCAAGGCAATGATTTTATATCTCCAATGCAAAAAAAGGTATGACTAGTGCCTTTACTATTGGGTTAATGGAGTCAAATAAACAGAAAACTTAGAGAAGCTACCTCCTTGGGGGTGTAAGTCCTTTTACTTCCTAAGGCAAGTTTCTCTAGGCTAGGGTTTAAGCTAAGAGGGTGTATGCCCTTATACTTCTCTTAGCAAACCCTTGTATAATCAATGAGATGAAACAAAAATGATGAAGAATATGGCGGGGGTGTATGCCCTTATACTTACCACCTAGCTCCTAGCATAACAATACTCGACTTAAAAAACAATGATAGCATAATAGTAAAATACCATACCAATATCAAGAGAAATGCCAAGACAATCCACCATAAGTGCTATAAAAACATCATCCAAGGCTAGTGCCTCACTCCTCCATCAACCATTCATCAATATAGCCATAAACAAGTGCACAAGAGATAAAAGTATCCAATTGTGGCGCAAATTTCAGACCAAGTACTCTCACAAGAGGGAGAGTTATGATTAAAATGAGATCTTATGATATCTATTTATACAAAATGTAGCTAACATGGTTTGTGCACAAATTAAGGAGTAAACCACAATATTAAGGGTCAACAACCCTAATCTTGCCCTTTTAACAAAGTAATATTAAACAATTCACTTAAAATTTCACTTTTTGCACAAATAAAACCCTAATTTAGGAGGACGTTACCCCTTTAGGGGACGTTTTGCCACTTTGAGGAAGTCGTTGGTGTTGGAGAAGCATGGGTAGGCCTCCAAAGGCCACATGTAAAGAATCTAAGCACTCTCATCATGGTGAAGACACTCTTCTCCTAAAAATGTCCATGTGTCAAAAGAGTGGCACCTCACCACCATGCCCTAGCCCCAAAAGCATGACGTCAAGCTCAAAATAGGACGTTTTTCCCCTCCTGGGCAAATTGTTTGGTAAGTGAGGGCTGGGCTAGGTCGTCCAAGTCATCATCAAGACCTTCCAAATATGATCTCTCTCATCTTGCATGTGGGCCCCTGGTATCCAACCTGTGGGCTTGTAGCCCCATAAAATCCCAAGCTAGGCTTATTCTCCCAAAACTGTCCACCAACTAGGTCTTGCAAAGACAAATGAGCACGCCCTCCAAGGATCTCAAGTCATAACATCATGATAAGTGAATCCAATCAATAAATAATCCATCTAAGCATGTGCATCAAAGATCACTACATCAAACAATTAACAACTCAAAGACACTATGCGACTTGTCAAGCTTGAATATGGGAGGGTTGATGAGGTGTCCTATTGGGTAGATCTTGCCCTAGGTCAAGGAGAGTTTCCAAGAGATCCCTCTCTAATCCATGTAAAGTGGATGAAGTGGTTGGGGTCAAGACTCAATGAGCATAGGGCTCATGACATACAAGGGGTTGTAGTGTCTCATTCATGGGTGCCTTTTTAGAGGGTGTGTGGTACCTTCGTCTGCAATGCACTTTTTCCAAGCCCATCAATTGCCTTTTATCTTTCTTTCTTTATTTTCTTTCAATATAGAATAAGGAGAGGTTGAAGGTCATTGCCCTGGCATGGTGACCAAGTGATGGCAATGTCACCCACAAAAACCTAATGGAAATGAGAAGGTTGGCTCTTGATGAGACCTCGTTTCTCTCAGCCATGCAACTAAGAGCCATTACCTTGGTTTGGTGACCAGATGATGGTAATGTCATACCACTGGATATTCATGGACATTATAGGTCAGCTCGTGATGAGTCCTCCTATCCTTCAACTAACCTTTTAAGCATTCTTTATTATATTATGGGTCCCCTTTATTCAAAGATAAGCATTTCATTGCTTTCTTGGGTGATCCTTGGGTGAAGCATCTAGAAGGTTTATACAAGGCTTTTATCTTTTACCCAAAATCAACCCCTCTGGGACTTTAGCCCCTTCTTCCCATAGAATGCGGGACAACCCCTTCTTGGGGAAATACACCCTAAAATCCCAAGAGATAAGAAAATGGAGGGGAACAATAATGGAAAGTGGTAAGTATGGTCGAGGACGGTACAATGGCTCATTAAGGGAGTTCCCAGCAACAAACCCATCCCCAAGGAAAACCACTTACTAGGACACAATGTCAACCACCAAGCACATATCATGAAATCTATAGCAACCTAAGATACAACATAATCAAATGTCTTAAATATTGAAATGATGCTCACCATAATAATGACTTGTACCTCATGGAGCAAGGCCCATTGCCTTCTAGAATCCAACTGGTGTGGTGGACGCCATCTACAAAACTGACCATCTATGGTGGTGAGTGGGTTTTCCATCTATGAAAAGGGTATTGCTGGTCATGTAGTCTCTCGACATTCCATATTTGCAACCTGAGGGCCTCGAGACATGATCTCCTTAGTTATCCACAAAATGGGGATAACATCTGTCTCCTACTTGGGGACATGTGCTCGTCGTAGAGTGCATGAGAACCACAATATCTCCTAGTATACCTGTTCCTACAAGGAAACATCAAACTGTCAAGTGCGGGATGGCATACTCATCCTTTTTCTCATATGATCATAATCAAAACCAACTAAGCTAGAAAATAAAATTTTGACATTTTTTTAATAAATTATAAGTTAAGCATGAAATCAATAGTGCAAGTAGAGAAAAATGAAATGCATCTAAACTAGTATGAGCAATCAAGATGCAAATGTAGGGAATCAAAATGACTTACCTACTTACCTGGGGCAGGGGCCCTAAAGAAGTCATGTGAATTGGATATGAGGTTGGAGAAGAGACCCATCTACTAGTAGTGGCACCTTTCTCCCATCTAATGTTGTCATATGGTAGCTTTCTTTGTCAGACTTATTCTTGATGATGTAGGGGCCAAGCCATGAATTGTTATCTTTTTGTTCATATCTAGGCTTGCCCTTTATTTTTTCCTACATGAGCACAAGACTTCCTTCATTGAAATCGATGCAAGGTGTACTCTTATTGTATAGAAGCAATGTTCGGACTGTATCTTTGATGATTTCTTCATGTTTCTCATCTTCTTTCGTCAAAATTTGGATAGACCCAGGTTCCTTCCCATGGTATTTTGCAAGTTTGTCTTTGTATTGATCTGCCCATGGAAGAAGTGTGTTTATGGAGTCCTCCTACATAAAAGGTAGCTCATATGAATCATATTCAATGGTCCATGGGAGTACGTCATAATCTCATTCGCTGGCATAATCAAGACCATTAGGATCCATCATGTGTCTATCAGTTTTCTCTCGATTGTATAATATCTGAAAAGTGCCATCCCCCATAGGAATGTGTGCATGGGTGAGATCCATGCTAAGGAAACCCCCAAGAGCAGTAGACCAACTCCTAGATAAAAGCATCCCCCAAGCATCTGCAACGTCGATCACTACTATGTCCATGAGAATGTTGATATGTGGAAAATCAATCAGGAAAACCTCAACGTCCTCACATATCCCGAGGACTTTGACCTTTTTGGAATCAATACCACATACATTGCCATAAGGTCAGGTTGTCTTCAAGCCAAGTTGTTTCATTACCTTCAATGATATGCAATTTGTTGAGGCCCTTGAATCAAGCATGCAGTTGTTCAAGCGGAGGCGATTCATGCCCAATGAAAGATAGAAAGGAGGGTTCTCGTCCCTTGGACGAACACAATACATAGTGTTTAATATGATGGGAGGATCCTCCTTCTCGGTTGGCACCTACAAGATTTTCAAAATTTCCCTTTTCACAGAAGGGATCTTACACATCTATGTCATTAGGACTGTCATATTCAGTTTTCCAAACATGCTTGCAACATCTATATTCAACTAAATGTCATCTATAGGAGTTGGCTTAGGAAGCAACTCACATACCGGCGATGGAGGTGGTGGAGCCACCTTTTCTGCTAATGGAAGAGGAGTATGAGGCTGCGATGGAGGGGATGAAGCATTTTTTCTTCCATAGGTTAGGATTTCCCTCCTCCTTAGTTCCTTCTTCTAATCATATGTCAATTTATTTAAGGCCCAGAGTCTCCCCTCTCTTTCTCCTTTTCTTCTGGCTTCATTGATATGTTCTTGAGCAACTTGTTTATCGTTGAGATTGCAAATCATGAAGTTTATATCATCATGATAATATTCGTCTTGTCGGGGGCACTCGTCTTCCTTGTGGGGTTCTTGGCATGGGAGACACCAATATTCTATATCAAATGTCCCAACATGTTTCAAAGTATCTGGGGCCTTTGCCTCTTGTTGAGGTCTTGGTTTCCAACCGATGGCTTCTCTCTGTTGTCTGTTAAACTGAGGTCTAGGAGAAGTTTGATTTCTTTCCACTGTTAGTCATACGGTTCATAAGCTGATTCTTCACCTGAACAAACTGAGTATTCATTTGGTCTATTTTCTGGGTCAGAAGAGCAATCAGATCAGGAAAACTGTTGTTGGAAACCTTAGTCCTTGATTTTGTCTTGCTACGAGGGTATTGAAAAGGTTCTATTTTTGAATCAAGGAGATTTTCTTCAATGTCAATACTAAACTCTTTAGCCTCTGCCAATGACGTGGGATTTTTATCTTTAAGAATGTATCGGAATTGTCCTTCAAAGGCATTCATGTAAAGGAGACGAACTGATAATGTTGTAGGATGGTAATCTGTTGGCATTTGATTGTACAACCTGACAGATATGGAAATGAATTCCCTCACCATTTCATTCTCCTTTTTCTTTATTTGATTGAATTGAGTCCCACATGTTCCACCATCTGTTTTTCTCGACCATCTTCTTTTGAAGAAGTTGGAAAAAGCATCATAGGCCATGATATGATTATCGGGGAGTCCTCTGAACCAATCAAGGGATTCTTCAATAAATG
>JASDQU010502249.1:1997-22906 GCA_032191745.1 Picea mariana | reverse complement strand
TTTTCATTCCCAATCAATCTCTGAGTCTTTAGGAGATCCTTACAGACTCTCTGGATCCAGAAGTTCACTCAAAATTTCTGTCCTTTTTCCAAATTTTGCTTGATTACAAACCTTCTCGCACTATACCTTTCTGTGGCCTATGAGAATCACTGAAGTTCGCACCCTAGTGTTTAGTTCAGTGTGACCTTCTCGTACCCTGCCTATGTCTAGGCTACGAGAATACCTAATTCTCGCACTGTACCCCACTACCAGACTGCGAACTCACCTGTAAAAACTTTGGATTAGGTCTTTTTGTGTCTTCAGATGCCCAGATTTGTTTGTTTATCTGGGAAGAACTTCTTTTTCCAGTGATTGACTATTTCTTGACTTCAAATCTTGCAAATGATTAGTTTTCAAAAATCGAAAACTCTTCTTGATCATTTTTCTCAATTTTTACCTCTTGACCTTTTCTTAACAAGGGTATAATCTTCAATCTGAAATCCGAGTGCTTGTTTGGTCGAGATCCTTTGATTGGATTAAAAGTTGGGATTAATTGTCCTTTTCGATTGCTTGCTACCTGAAAAATTGTTTTCCATGTTCATTTGAAGAGACTGGTCTTGTCAGTTTGTTATTTTTATCTTCATTGAAAGATCGATTTGGGTGTTTGTTGAGTATTTCATTTTCATTGGTTGCTTACTTTTTCTTAGTTCCATCCCTATTGCTTGGTTTCTAATAAAAAAATAAAGATTTTATTTTCTTTTCTTTTTTTTAAGAAATCATTTATTCGAAAAATATTGGCATTCAAATATTGAAAGAGAACGAATAGGGAATTTGCATTGTTCATGATTGTTTGATATTACATTTCAAGAAAGATCGTACATTGTAGTTCGCATTGTTCCCGAAAACTCCTCTTTCCCTCCTATAGATAGAATTCATCGAATGAAAATTTGTATCATTCATCCCTATTTACGCATTGTTGGGTCAGAGTCTTACACAACATTGGTTTCATTTCCATCTCCTTTTTGCGTAACAACAACCTTTAATAATATTGTGCAACTTTGAAATTCAACTAGCAACTTTTCTAGGGCTCTTTTGCACCAACATTAGCTAGGCTAGAGCTTTGGAATAGGTAGTGAGATACACTCTCCAAAGTGAAAAACACACATAGTATCTTGTGACAAGGAGTGTCAAATTCCATTTGCAGCATTTTGTCCTGGGAAGATCTTCTCACACAAGTGTCAAACCTGAGGTCACATTGAGATTGACAGAGTTACTCACCCTACTTTGTTGATCTCAGTGTAGATATTGCACGTATTACGGGGGTTACTTGAAGGTATACCCACAATGATGACTGGAAGCCTTTCAAGTTGATTTCAAGCTAGATACCCTGCCCTTGCATGTGGATCGGACTGTCAACTGTTTCCCCAAGCATCATTGTTGTTTGTGGTAACCTTAGTATCCTATCTTCTTAGGGTCTTACACAAGGTGACTGTGAAGGGGTAAGTCTTCATGGTACCTGGAATCGATGTTGGCCAAACTCACTCAGGCTCCTTGGAGGGTATACCTACAATTATGTGTGGGAGCATGCACCGAGGTGTAAGTCCATTAAGTAGGTCGTCAATGTAACTTTTCCACCCTCGCCCAACCCCTTCTTGTCTCGTCGTCACGACGTTGGATTTCATCACCAACTAGTGACTTCGGAATTGGAAGGTCTTGTTTGCCTGGTTTTGATTCCTAGATTTTACTAGCGCGTGTTGTTTGTTTACCCAAGTTGGCCATAGAATTTATTTCGTAATATTTTAACTCAATCACAATTGACCCTCCATGTCATTCACGTAGAATGCAAGGCCTAACCCCAGAAGATCTGGAAGGTTCTTAACCCTTGCCTACCAACTCACCGAAGGGCTCTCCTCAACAGAGTGAAGTCCAAGACGTTGCCACTCCACAAGATCAAAGAACTAACTCTTTAGAATGGTTCTGAATTACCAATTCTCGAGAGGACTTCCGACTTCCTCCCAACTCTGTAAGACATATTGTTCGAGTGAATTCTTCCAATGAAATAGTTGTTGAGTCTTATGGATTACCAACTGAACCTTTCACAGGACCTGAGGGTGAAGATCCTTTTCGGACTACTGGCATTTTTAGATAGGATCTCTTTGGCTCAAGAGCAGGCGTTGATATCACTGTCACACCTGAGCTGCCTGAAACATCCGATCCAGACGCAATACATTTTACTACTACGTATTATTTTCCTAGTTCAGACGCTCCACCAGTCGACCACATCTTGACTATCCCCCTACAAACGGTCCATTACACAGGTCCCAGATACTATGCATCCTCACACTGGGATTATGGTGTCTAGCCAAGCTCCCATTGGCACACCACTTTTTCCTAGATTCACCCCAACACTTCCACCTGGATATCATGCGTTGAATGCTTCTATTCCCACTCCTACACAAATCCCATCTAGGACTCCTGGAATTTCCACTTCTTCTAGGCACCATCTCATTCTTGGTTTCATTCCAACACTTCCTTGACCCCCTTTCAAAGGACCTCTTCCATCCTCTATCGGAGGCACTGACCCTAGTGGCACCATCCCATCTTTCACACCTAATTACCATTTTCCTGTCGGTGGGAAATTTCACCAAGGAGGCCAAACCCAATCCCCTTTTGCAATAAAAATCCCAATTGGGATGCAACCCCCAATTAGAGGGAAACCCCCACCTACCCCACCCTATGGACAAAACATACCTCCATCCTTAGCCCAGTATTAGAACTATATTATCCAAAATAATCCTTACTCGACTGGGGGGCAATAGCCTCAAGCTAGCTCCTTCATACCCCCTAGTACAGGCCAACCATATCCAGGTACGTCCAATCCTATTTGGGGCTCGAATGATCAACCCCACACCCCTGTTCAATGGAACAACCCCAACCAATACAACCCTATAAAATACTTTCCTCCACACCAACAACCGAATCTACCCGGATCTTCGCATTATATGCAAACTGCTTATGGTCCCACTGGTATACCTACAGGGCTCCCTCCCTAAAGTCACCAGTACCCACACATGAATAGACAGTTACCCTTCTTATCCACCCCAGACCTCCCTGATTTGTTGAAAATTTTAAATGATCTGATCCGTCACTCTCTTCAATGGCCCATGATACCAGCCAAACTACCATCCAACATCCCTAAATTTGATGGTAAACTAGGAGAGGACCCAAACAATCATGTAATGACTTTTCACCTTTGGTGTTCATCCAACTCTTTGATGGATGACTCTATTCATTTACGCCTTTTTTAGTGAACTCTCACAGGTTTCACCGCGAAGTGGTATATAGAATTTCCATGAGGCTTCTTCACCGACTTCAACACCCTTGCTATGGCTTTTCTCACCCACTACCAGTTACTAATCCGCTATGAAATGGGAACCAAAATTTTGAGTTCTTTCAAACAAACCAAAGCCACTCATATCTCTGATCACATTCATGAGTGGCGATGGAGACGACATCTCATCAAACTCGAACTTCTCGATCAGTTGATCACAGAGTGGTTCATGAAATCATTCGTGAATGACATCGCTCATGACATCACCATGGGTGGAATTTTCACAGAAGAACAGGCGATCAGTTGTGCTCAATACCTCGACCTCGTTTACTCACAAACGGGTACTCTTTACAACTTACTCCCTGACGCACCTCGTCCTTCTACTTCTGCTACTTCAACTACTCCTACTGCTTCTCATGCAGCTGACGGTATGATTTGCACTTTCCATGCCCAACCCCATTCCATCCAAACCTCTAGAAACAAACCCAAATCTATTTTTTCTAATGTTCAAAATGCTCAGTATCCTACCCCTCCCACCAACAAAACTTCTGAGGTGAACTTTGTTCAATCTACCCCCACTGGAAAAAATAAATCCAAAAAAGGGAAGGGTAAGAACAAGGAGGATAAAAATAATCTGCAATCTGAGAAGACCAAAACACAACCTGTTGATGATAAGGATAAGTGCAAACCCTGATACCCTTGTCTTATCTATGGTGATGAACACTACACTAAGGATTGTCCAAGACGAGCCGAGGTTACTAAGTTCCTTCAAGGGACCCTAAAACCGCCTACTCTGGTCGTGTTGTCACAACCCTTCCCTTCTCAACAATAGGCCCAATTGGTCATTCATGACAAACCTTCCCCCTCCACTACATCCTATGTCTTAATGTGTAAAAGTGATTCAAAGAAGAATGACAACACACTTACCAATTGAGCCAAAGATTATTCTTCCTCCAAAGAGAAGGTTGATGAAATACCTCCTTCATTGGTCTAACCATCTCCCATGACTCCACCTACCAACGGTCCTCTTCATCTCAAATGATCGAGCCTAGATACAGTTCTTCTCCCTCCCCCAAAGGGTGTTGTCTGAAAATTTACTTTCAATCTTCATGCACATGTTGCCCAGAACTACAGTATTGTCGAAGATCTGGCCCAACCACCATCAACGATGTCAACCCTCGATGTCCTTCATAGCTATCCTATACAACAGAAGGCACTGTTGAAATCTATTGGTAGAATCAACCCTACCGATACAAATTTAATAATTTTTGACTTGGAAGATCACATTCCAATGTTACCCCCCCAACTCGCATTCCAAATACAAGTTATTGTCTCTAACAAGAACATTTGTAGAACAGTTATTGATGAAGGTGCCTCAACATGTGTCATGTCTATTACCTGTTAGAAAGCCATCAGCTCTCCTCCTTTAAACTAATCCCAGAACACACTCAAAGCCTTTAATGGCTCTGGATTTAATCCTTATGGTGTCCTCCCTTCATTGCCTATTACATTAGAAGGAAAAATGGTCAATGTTGAAGTTGAAGTGTTTGACGCTCCTCTCGATTACAACCTTTTACTTGGTCGTAGCTGGATCGTCTCCATGTGTGCAGTTGTGTCCACTCTTTTCTGTGTCGTACGTTTACCACATCAAGGAAAAGTGATTACAGTGGACCAATTAGCCTTCTTCAACTCTGATACACATACCGGAAACATCCCTTTCATTGTAAAAACCCCCCCTGGATATGAGAACATCGGTGTGGGTCTTCTTAAATATTCCTCTTTGATGGGTACTTTCCCCATTCCACCACCCAATGTTCCACATCCATTTGTCGCCTCGATCAACATGATCTCCACCTTTGTTCATGAAACCCTTGTGTCTTGTGACCTGTGGATAGTACCCAACCTGGGTGATCATCTTCATTATGGTGACCAAATGCCTTTGAGCTTGATCGAGTCCACTTATCAAGCCATTCAATCGGCCACCCCTTCTACCTCCTCTCTTGGTGAGTTATCTCTGAATCCATTATGCATCATTTTTCCTACTGACGAGATGATTATGTCTTCTATGTCCATTGAATATACTCCTTGGGATGATGGACATCATCATTCCATTCTCTTCCTGGAACAACACACCATTGAGAGTTACCAATGGATCTCAACTCTGTTGACCATTGTGGTAATTTCTACCATTCTCGAGTCTACACACGATCTATTCTACGAAGGGAAATTAAGTAATATCTCACCAATCATCCCCCTTGACATATCCATTAAAACTGGAGTTGTCGAAAATGTGCACATCGGAGCGTCATGTTCCAATAACAAAATTGTCACCTATAAATCTCTTTTTCAAGAATTTTGTGAAGTCTTCACCTGGAGCTATGAATAAATGCTAGGTATTGACCCTAACATTGTTGTTCACAAGATTAAGATATACCTGGGCACTAAACCCATCTGGCAATGACTTCGTCCGGTCCACCCATGTAAAGAAGCTGGTATCAAGATTGAAATTGAGAAACGTGTTAAAGTTGGCTTTATTTACCCTGTGGCTCTAACTAACTGGGTTTCCAATCTTGTTCTGGTTAACAAAAAACAAGGTACGATTCGCGTGTGCATCGATTATAGGGATATTAACAAAGCTTTTCCTAAAGACAACTTTCCCACCCCCTTCATTGACCAGATCATTGATGATTGCACCGAAAGCGAAATATTCTCTTTGATGGATGGTTTCTCCAGATATAATCAAATCAATATCATACTCGTCGACCAACACAAGACCACTTTTATTTGTCCTTGGGGCACTTTCACCTACCGGAAAGTACCCTTTGGTTTAAATAATGTTGACCTGAATTTTGAATGTGCTATGTCTTATGCCTTTCATGATATAAAGCACATTGTCCAACCATATCTTGATGACCTACCAACTCATTCCATGCACCGTGTCAATCATCCCACACACCTCCGAGCCATTTTCCTCTAATGTCAGTTCTAAAGTATACGCTTAAACCTGCACAAATGTGTTTTTGCATAGAATCCAGCCGACTTCTGGGCTTTATTGTTTCATGTCAAGGGATCAGGGTAGATCCTTTAAAGGTTGAGCTGATCCTCAATCTTCCTCCTCCTTCCTCACTTCACCAGCTACAAAGTTTGCAAGGGAAGGCAAACTTTCTTCATCGTTTCATCCTGAACTATGCTGAGCTAACTCTTGGATTTACTTGATTGCCCAAGAAAGATTCTGAGTTCGTATGGGATACCACTGCTAACAAAGATTTTGAAGATTTGAAACTTTCTTTAACTCATACCCCACTACTCTTCCCACCTGATTACAGTCAGGATTATTTCCTTTATCTCGCAGCCTCGGACTATACCATCGCTATGGTTCTTGTTCAAGAGGATGATTCTCATGATGAAAATGTCATTTATTATTTGAGTCGGAGTCTCACAACTACCAAAACAAAGTATTTACATGTTGAAAAACTGGCCTTGGTCGCCGTCCAAGTTGTTCAACGTTTTCGGCACTATATCCTTTTACGCAAGACTACTGTGATTTCTAATTGCAACCCTATGCAGCACATTATTACATGCTAATTGTTAGGGGGAAAATACTCCAAATGGATCGTAATACTCCAGGAGTTTGACTTAGAATTAGAACGTGCTAAGTCCAAGAAATTCTTGGTGTTTGTCGAGTTGATATGTGACCTTCCCTGTTCTGAGACGAAAAATGTAGCAGAGGATTCCTTACCCGATGAAAACCTTTTTCTGATCAATTTTGATGACCTTTGGTATGGGGATATCATCATATATCTCCAGACTCAGACTTTCTGGCCCAATTTGTCTAGCACTGACCGCCATCGAATACGCTACCAAGCACGTCAGTATATTATCCTCGGTGATACTCTTTATTGTCATGGGATTGACTCTATTTTTCGACGTTGCCTCACATTTGACGAAGCCAAGAAAGCCCTGAATGATTTTCATTCTGGAGCATGTGGTGGTCACATGTCTGGGTATGCTACTGCCCAAAATATCTTACGAGCAGGGTATTTTTGGCCTTCTTTATTCAACGATTGTATAATCATTGTCCAAAAATGACATGCTTGCCAAACCTACAACAACAAAATACGATCAAACCCTGCTCCTCTACACCCTGTGGTCTCCATTGGTCCTTTTGCGAAATGGGGTATCGATTTCATGACATGTCACCCTCACTCAATTGGGGGATATGGATACATTATTGTAGCCATATATTATTTTACGAAATGGGTCGAGACGATGCCAACATTCGACAATACCGGAAAGACTGCACTATTATTCATATTCAATCACATCATTGCTCGGTTTGGTGTTCCTCAAGCTATCATTATTGATCATGGTAGCCACTTTAGAATCTTCATGATGTCTGAACTCACCGAAAAGTTGGGTCTTCACCATGAAAACTCAATACCCTATTATCCACAAGCCAACGGCCAAGTTTAAGCAATAAACAAAGTTCTCATTACCATGCTTCGATGAATGATAGGGATTCACAAAACGAGTTGGCACATGATGTTTTTTTCAGCATTGTGGGCTTACCGGACATCCGTTAAGTCTACTAATGGGTTTACACCTTTCCAATTAGTTTATGGTATAGAATCCATCTTTCCGATTGAAAGTGAGATGCCTTCTCTAAAACTAGTTGTCAAACTTATCCCAAACACTTCTTCCGAAGAAGAGCGTCTGTTGTATCTCATGCAACTAGATGAAACCTGTCGTGATGCCACCCTAGTTATAGAATCCCAGAAGAAACGCGTCAAAACCCAATACAACAAACATGTCAAGCCACGTGTTTTCTCCGAAGGTGATCTGGTTCTCCTTTACGAACAAGATCGAGATATGCTAGGAGCCAAAAAATTTGAAGCTATGTGGTGAGGTCCTTATATCGTCAAACGAGTGTTGGAGAAAGGAGCTTACGAGTTGGTGGACTACGACGGTATCCCTTTGAGTGAACCCATAAATGGGTTGTACTTAAAGAAGTACTAAGCTTAAGATCACCTATGCATGAGTGCTTGTATTTTATTGTATCATACTTTTTGTTTGTTACTTTAGTATGTTTTTTCGTTATTTGGTCTCTTCCCTCGACCTCTTATCTTGTGTTGTGCTTGGTTTCCAGATGTTAGAGTCTTCGCTACCCCACATTGGCTTCATCGATGGTGCTAGTCGTAGTACTTATAACCTTGCTTCTACTGCATGGGAAATTTATGCACCTACAAACAAACTTATCAGTCTACGAGGTGTGTGCCTCAGTCGTGTGACCAATAATATCACAGAATATAGCATCGTCATTGAATTGTTGATTGATTTTATTTCACTTGATATCCATCACCTGGTTATACGACTCGATTTGCAGCTAGTAGTACTACAGTTAAGTAATGTCTATGCTATCTAAAGTCCTACTTTATTACGGGTATATTTACGAATTTGCCTCTTGGAACTTTATTTTGATTATATCGAATATCAACACATTCCTAGATGTCTAAATACATTGATTGATGCCTTAGCTAATTATGTGTTAGACAAACATTTGGGACATTTATGAACCAATCACACATCACATGTACTATACAGCACAAAATAAGCCAATAGAAGCCGTGTATATGTATAAAACGATCAAAAGTTTTTACAAAAAGTTTATGTCCAAAGACCAAAATCTCAAAATATGAAGCCCATAGCTTCACCAAAATAGCATCACAGATGACTCTCATGATAAAATACAAGTACTCAAGCTGCCCTATGGAGCATTCGACTGAGAGACTCAGACACGCCGACAGGATGGTGCTGATAACGTCTCGGCATCTCCCTAATAGCGATGTCTGGGACATCCGCAGTCAACCCCTCTAAGATCTGTTCCATTGCCTCGTAGTCCTTGGCATCCCATCTTGCCACTAGAGACGCTTCTCCTCGCCTCTGAATGGGAGACGTTCCTGGAGGTCGATACGACCCCATATCTATGTCATCAAAAGAAATTTTTTGATTAGTCCTTGGATAAACATAAAAACATTTTATATAATAAAATTTGCAAAAACATTAAAAAAGAACAAAACATGTACTTCTCACCCAAGTCACCCCATTGAGCATCCTCAGGCAAGACCAAATCTGGATCTCCTTGAAAATCTAAACCGACATATGCATAGTCATCGATCATCAGCATCTGGGACCTCAACCAATCAAAAAATGAATCATTATACTTGATTATAGGCCCTGCTACATGCCGAGCCATCAGGTTACACCACCTCAGTATCCTTGGATCTTGTGGAGCCAGTAAACCCCAATCTACCTGTAGTCGCAACAGTGGGACCCTCTCGAGGAAGAATGACACCAAAAGTGACCCATACCTGAACTTCTTCAGGTCACCCCTTATGCACTTTGTTAGTTGTTTCTTCATACTGCGAAGAACCATGTCCGACCAGTTGAAAACTCGAGGCTCTGTGCACTCTATTGCATATTGGAAATAGCTCTAGAGAGCCATGTGAGGAGTAGCTCTCCCAACCATGCGTGCAATGGTAAACAAGATAGTCCACAAGGTCAGATTTTGGACACCCCATATGGCGACCTTACCCTTGCTTCTCTCTGCCTCGGGAACACAATATCTGCGAACATACTCGCTCATAGGAAGTCTTCCACCTCTACCTCCGGTCAGAGTAGCATGGTATCCATGTCGTGACAACCCTATCAGAAAATAGATATCCTCGATATCTAGTGTAAACATGCAGACCCCTATGTAAAATAACTATTGATCCACATCCCACATGTGGACTAGGTACTCTAACAATCTAAGTTGGACTCTCATGCTCGGGATCCTAAAAAATTTTAAGAGCCCACATTCTCGGAGGGTAGCAAATGTACCCGGATCATTCCTGGAAATGGAATAATCCTCCTCATGTTCTCTTTCCCTCCATTCCAACATCGTGATGGTCAACACGTGCAATGGAGCCATGAGAAGGAAGTCAGCAACTTGTTTTGACCTCTTGCATAATTTTTTATTGGGTGAAAATTTGCATAAAAATCTATATTTTGGCCCTCGCAAGTGAATCTTACATATAGTGCAAGATTCTCATAGGTGCTTTGAAGCTCACCTACGAGAATCCTAGGTTCTTGCAGGCCCCGAATGGTTCACCTGCGAGAATGCCTGAGCACATTCACCAGCCCTAAAATGGACTCAAATACTTAAAATTACCCATAAAATTCAATTTTAATCCAAGAAAAAGTTGGAAAATCATGAGATTACCTCGTTGGTTGAAACCATTTTTCGAATGATCGCTTGTATCTCCCGCAATCGAGCAAATAAATTTGGGGAAAAATGAGGTATGTTGGACAAGTTTTTGGCAAAGTAACAATGAAATGGTAAAAAAGGCTTTTTCACCCATATTTATTCACCTTTTACTATTTCTTGTTGATTTTTTATTTTCATTGCTTTGCTTAAAAAACCTAATACCCTAATAGCCTTGTGATTATGGTTTTTCACAGCTATAGTGACTTCAAAGTCCAAACGACGGTGTACAAGTATTTTTTATTTTTTTGCCACATGTAGGACTACTTTTTTAGGGGTTTTGTAGGAAAAACATCGAGCTCAGTCTTCATTCTCTCTCACACTCAAAAATACATGAGAATGCAACTAAGTATGCTTTTTCTCATCTTTTCGTACTCATCATGGTAACACGAAAACGATGAACGTAAGGGAGTATCCTTTAAGCTCTTTTCACGCTCCATAAAAATGAAAATATTGTCGAGCGATCTTATTCTTTTCACGCTCATTAAAGTATTTGAATAAAATGTTCGAAGGGCGATAGTTTATCACTTTTTCGGTCTCGTCAAACTCATTTATGAAAAAGGAACTGGGAGAGTTCTCTTTAAGTGTTTTTCAGACTCTCAAAACATGAAAAACCCCTGATTTTTCTATCCTTGGACTCGTTAAACAAACATCGAAAGACCCATAATGGGACCGAACGACTCCGTCCTAGGGTTCCTTAAATGTACTTGGAGGGACTCATCTAAAGGATGAGCTTACATCGATAAACATATGTTGTCCTCCTCAAGTTTGTGTAAAAATAAAGAGGTACTCGCCAGAAATGGTGGGGGAAATTTTGGGAAAGGGATGTGTTTTCGTATTCGTATCAATGGTAGTAAGTGTTGCTCTTGAACATGACACCCCCTATTCATCATTTGAATTCAGGTTTGGAAATCCATTTTTCTCTTGTCCGACTTGCTACAAGTTCATATCTTGGGTCATCTTTGAGTCAGTGTTGCCAAGTCCTTTGTCCTGTCGTTCATATGTTCAAGAGAAGTTCAAACGAGCCCTCCATTGAGTTGACCATCTACAGTTGTCCATTCTTACTATGTCAGCCTTCCTTGTGTCCATTTCAACTCATATTCATACTTTGATTCACCCTCAAAATTTGTTACTTATTTCATGTGTTTGATGGGGGATACATCAAGGCCCTCCTCTGATGAGTCTTTTTTCGTCGACTCCAACTCATTATCTAGGAATAAGACTTAGAAATCATTTAGTACCTTGGAACCTACATGCGTTAATGGTAGGTCTCTTCGCTTTCGACAGGGGTTTAACATCATTGATCCTTGATTGAGATATTGCATCGAGTGTTCGACTTCAGCTAATTCATTCACATTCATTCAGATTGTACTTCGATACCTTGGGAGTCATTGACATAAATGATGATTTCCCTCACACTTGTTAACGGTTTTCATCAATGACCGATAATCGAGTGGTTTCTACCATGTTCGACTTCAACACATGTAATTACATGGCTAGATTCATACTTTCAGGTGACAGGATTGAAGACCCTGGGTATCATCTTTTTTATCTAGGCTACGATGGAATATATATGATTTGTATTCACACATAGATCCACTTTGTATGTCACGTGGCTATGTCTTAATTCGAGTCTTCTAACATAGATCCACAGTGTATTCTTGGTGGCTATGTATCATTTTGGTTACATCGATCCACGGTGTATGATTGGTGGCCATGGCCTACATTTATGATTTCATTCATTTGTGATCTGAGCATGGCAATTCCTACCTCAGAACTGGTATTATATTTTGCAGATGCTTGGTTGTTTACAGATTTCCGATTAGGTGTGCTCCTTGTTTCTGACACACACACACATTTTACAAAGTATTCTGGTTGTCACGAGTTCCAACCTCATACTTTGGAGGGAATTTTTTTACACATGATTTTTCTCACTCTAGTGATGTCCCTACAAGTTATGTGTCCAGGCTCTCATGAAGACCTTTTTCCTGAGAAAAGTGATTGTTGTCTTCTTTTAAAAAGCATATTTTTACGATGAGTTCACAGGCTGCCTATGTTATAGGGTGCGAAAATACTTCATTCTCACAGGAAACTCTATACTTGGAGTGTGAATTTTTCGCAGTCTACTCTATAGGTAGGGTGTGAACCTGTTTCAAAGCTTGGAAAAGAGAAGAGGTTACGAAGGTTCTAGAAGGGAATCTTCTAGAAAATGAGGTGGCATTCACATGGTTGGAATCTTACATACTTCTTAGATTTAGTGGGATTATCCTCATCCCTTTAACCATCTCTCCTTCTTCTATATAATGAAAGGTCTCTCAAGGAAGAGGTTAAGAAATATTAAATGGAAAATTGATGAAAGAATTGTGTGAAGAACTATGTTTGGATTGAAGCTTGAAGACTCTATTTGTCTATCAAGTTGTACTGGATCTTATTCATGCAAGTGTAGAGAAAGTGTGTGTGTTAGAACCAAGGATCACTGAAAGAAAGCTTGTGACATCAAGGCGATATAGTTGTATCTTCTACTTTCATTTAATATAATACATCGGCATGTCCCTTTCCCATAAAATCACTCTTATTTTATTGCATAACTCCTTGATCATATGCATAGGTTGACATTGAATATACTTTGTTATCTTCACTTTGGTTGGTTTGTGTTGTCTTGGACATGATTTCACAAGAGAACCGGAGAGAAGTAGGAACAACAGAGACCTAAGGAAGTGATATAAAGGTATGTCACTCATTCCTTCTCGGTAGTAAATTCAATGACTGCAACTTAGAGAAAGAGTCATGTCTTGTCCTATTTTATTCTAGATCTAGGTGGATCTAGGGAGATCAGTTAGTGTCTGCACCTAACGATTTATCCAATAATAGTTATGATCAGTCCATGTCATGAAGGTATAGATACACATTATATCTTTGGTGGATATACCTTTTGATTCAATATGATTATGGATCCCCAGTGTATTTTATCGCGTCCATACCTTGAAAGTCTTTTATCACTCAAGCATAGGTATGCATGCCTTGGGTTTGAAACATGTCATAACATTTGTCTAATGGTTTTTTGCATCTTCGATGAGGTTCTCCGAGTCCATACCATTGCTTCAAAAAGTCTACAAAGTAATTCAGTCTTCAATTTCCATCTTTTTACCTCACACTTTGGGGGCCAATCTTTTACACGTCAAAATTATTCACTTCGATGATGTCTCATTGTCATTGTCGTAAGTGTTGCAAGTGTTTCACTTTTGTCACAAGTGTCGTAGAAATCATACTTTCGTCTCGTCTGTGTCGCATCACGTGAAACATCATAAGAACACTTGAAATATCCTCTAAGACTGGTTAAAAGAAGGAAATATGTCATTTGGCGAAGAGTACAAACTTTTACCTTGAGAAATTACCATCATAAAAGATTTTTTGGAGATCAACGCTCCCCTTCCCACTTGCAGGGAGCACTAGCGCTTCTTTCCCTCTTATCAGGGAACGTTGCAATACTCTATGGCCCACTTTGAGGGAGTGTTGAGCTATTGAGAAAAGCAAGGGACAAATCCCCCTTATCTCTGAAGTCAGCTAAGAAATATCCGAGTTAGATTGTCTCGAATACAAGTCCAAGGTTGGAACTAAGGGGAGTTCCACAACTGATGGAGAAAGATCGTCAACTTATCCCAAAAATATCTAAGATGGTTAGGTCTCTCAAAGCCTATATAAGGAGGCACCCTCATGGTGAAAGGGAGGAGAATAATCAATGAAAAGTATTGTCATTTTGATTGTGGATCATTCAAGAAAGGGGTTGGACAATGAGAGCTTGGTGAGGTTGCTACATCTGCATGTACACTTTGTAAGAACCTTATTTTGTTCTCATTAATACATGTGCTTTCCCTATTTCCTTCAATATTGTGTACATTTTCATGAGCTTGTCTCTTTGGATGAATCTAGTTTTAAACTAATCATGGTAGAATAGGAAGTATGCTTTGTCTTTGTTGTTCATTGGATTACATGACTCGTTAAAGGACTTGGAGATAAAGTTCAACTTAGAATGGACGAGGGAAAAATTCGTAAAAAGGTACTCATATATTCTTCCTCTTCTCTATTGTTTAGCTTAGCTATGTTTAAAGGAAAGTCAGTGTTCAAAGTTAGCATTTCTATGTCTTAGTCATAGGGGTCTAAGATCTAAGAGGGAATTCACCTGACCGTAGGGGAATTTTCCTACAACACTCCCTTGTGTTTTTTAATGGTATATATCAATGGTTGGTAGTCATATGGTTTCTACCATGCTCAACATCATATCATTTATTGCCATGTTGTAGAATTGTACCATCGGTTTTTGGGAGAAATACCTTGGGTTTGGGGTCAGATCATGCATTTATGCTACCCCTCCCAAGTTGTGATGGAGTATATCACTATTGTATGAGTACTTTGAATACTTTGGGGGCACTCTCATTGGTACATGATGTCTTCCTAATGCATACTATTACATAGATCCACATTGTATTTTCACATGGCTATGATATATTTGATGACATGGAACCACTAAAAATATCCCTTACCTACATAAGTACATGTGATTTAGGATTAGTTAAATGAGGATTAAAATTTGGTGGAGGAATTTGATCGACCACTTCCACTTCAACCAGACTAGTATTTTCAAACCCAATATGGGACTCTTCAAATTCTTGGTCACTTATCTTTTGTTTCGCGAGAGGTAGTTGTACCTCCATGATTGTCTCTAGTCCTTGTAATCGATAGGACTAGCATGGTGATTCATCCATGGTGAAAATAATATGTACAAATTGAAACACAATTCAACCTAATGTCGATGTAGAATCTAAACCAAAGAGTACACCCCTATGTACAAATATAGGATAAAAACAAGAAAATAAATGGTTCAAGGAGCCTTATGAAAAACAACCCTATGGGGGAGATGAATTCCCCACAAGACTGGCTAGTGAAGGTGTTAGCACATAGAATTGTAGGGGTCAAAATGAGTCACACCTTTGATTTTTACATTTTTTACCTTGACTGTCACACCTCCAAGTTTTACACAAAGTTCCCTTTGTCATAATCTATTCATTTAAGTTTCAATTCAAATTTGGGTGTATGCATTTCCAACTCACTAGGAGAGTTCGTAGTGTACTCTAAGTACCTCATGCATTATTTTGTCATCATTGCAATTAAAGGATTGTGTCAAAGAGGATTTCTCTCTTTACAGAGCCTACATTTATCCACTTCTTGAGGGATTATGTCATAGAATATTATAAAATTATCCTTGAAGTGTGCAATTCATGTTTGAATTAGGTGTTTTGAACTAGTAGACAGGAACTCTGAATTGGCCCTACGAATTGGTAGACAGGCGTTGTGAACTAGCATTGTGAACTGGATGAAGAGGAGAAATGGAGGTTGGATAGTTTGCAAACACTTCTGGTCAAATTCAAATATATATGCATCAATATCAGATATACCAGGTACTCCATGAGGGTTATCATGTCATTTAAAGGTTGAAAGAAGCTTCTGACTGGTTTATCTCTTGGCACTACAAACTATCAAACACTTTGTTGCCAGCTTCCCAAATTCACCTCAATGATATTTTGAACCTTTTCCACTGGACCAAGCTACTTTATGAACTCACTCACCATTCCCACTACTCATAATTTATTTGTTCCCATCAATTTTACCTAACGTTGTGAACTGGGGCTACAAACAGGGTGTTGTGAACCCTTTGTTCTAGCATTGTTGGAACGTTTATTTTCTGCATATTTAAAAGGATCAGTTTTGAGAGAATGGATCTGCATCCCTATATAATTTGAAATGTATTTTTGGACATCTTCTAAATAAATCTTAAGGTTGAAAAAATTATCATGTTGTTAAACTGATATTTATATTCATGAAATGGCCCTGTTTTAGCAGAAAATTGATACTTGTCTCCCTCTTATGATTACTCTCGGTTTTTGTTCTTTATTCCTCCTATTGGAAACAAATTCATCCTTTTGAAAACATTTCAGTCATTAAAACCCAAATTTTATGTTTTCATGCATTTTACAACATTTTTGGGTGATGGCTATGAGTCGTAAGCCATGAGTATCAATTGTGGTGTTTTCCTCTAAGTCATATATCAATATAATGAATCTTTTGCAGCATATCTAGACACCTGATATAATTTTGAGACGATAAAAACCTTGGTAAAGTGAAATGGATTGCTACAGGAAAGTTCCCAGCGCCAGCATTGCGAACTGGTAATTTATGACAATTTGTAAGAAATTAGCAAACAACATAGGATTGTTTTAATCGTAAATTTTTAATACCAATATGGTTTCCTCTGAAATTTGGTGTGGAGGAAACACATGATTCTTTTTACTTGATGAAAAAAAGTCAGCCTGACCCAGTTTGTATTTTGGGAGAAAAGACAAAATCATAACCTAGAGGAAAGTTCGCAATGCATGTTGTCATAGGCATTGTGAACTCTAACAGTATGACAAATACGAGCGATGGGAAGGATGCCATCTGTCAAGGAAGTTTCTAATGGTCTCCTAGTATTTAGTTGGACATGAGGGACATGTTTTTCATCTCTATATTCAGCAAAATGACCTGTTTCAAAAGGCATTTATCACAATAGACAAGATCCCAAAAAATAGCAATTTGTTAGGTTTTTGTTGGAATCTTTTGTAACAAGAATCCTAAATGGAGGAGGATCATGTTTATCTCCTTGGTTTCGACCTCCTTAGGGTAGACATAGATAATTCACTATATATAAGAGGGATTTTGATAAGGAAAAATATTTTGAGAGAGTTGGAGCAATGCAATTTCCCTGTGTGTGCTCATTTGTAAGCCTAAGGGATTGTTTTGTAAATATTTTTTCCATTAATAACTCATGAGAACTATCATATCAACTTGTTATTTATTTATTGTTCATATATTTTTTCATCTTGCTTGAATATGATTACTATTAATGTAGGTTTGATTAGAAATATTATGTATGATATTTCTATGGTAAAGGATTTGTTGCAGAAGTTTATTACATGTTATATTTAAGCATTCACATTCATTAGTGGAAATGATTTCCAATTGAACATTCAGACTAGTGGATGTTATCATTTGAGAAGGGTGTGAGGCTGATTTGTTCACTTATATGTTGACCCTTCTTTCTTTCTTTCTTTCTTTAATTCATCATCATATAAGTTATTTATCTGATAGGAAGCTTGATTTCCTTAAATCTGTAGACTGCATATGACTCCATTGCCCAATGGTGTAGCCTATTGATCAACAGTTTTCTTCCTTCTCCCTCTTTTTCTCAGTCTTGATGATCCACCTACTCAAACCAATTTAATCCATTTATATTCTTATGGGTACTGGTATTTCACTTACAATAGTCTAAGTGTGACTTCTAGTGATAACAAAAGGTATTAGGTGTAGTTATGATGAATGATGTGAAACAAACCTAATTGGTGCACGAACCCTTTATTAAGATGAGTACCCTTTGGGGAAATCATACCATGAATGAACGTATGCCCAAGGTACTACATGCACATCCCACCTACAATCACCTTTGTAGCTCTCTAGGAATGGTCACTAAGGATACCACCTCACAGTTAATGATTGGGCGAACAGTCATAGGCCCGACTACATGTAAGGGTAGGGTAACTAAGCTCGAAGCTTTGAAGGTGTTACCTCACACAGAGGTGTGGCACCAACAAAACCCATGTATATGTAGTAATCAAAGCGATATTTCAAACACCAAAACAAGAAGAGAGGGGTAATATTGCTACTTTCCCCATTGCGATCTCATGCTTAACTCCTGTGTTAGAGGAGCGTCCCAACACGCCAGTCACAACAATGGGTTTTACACTCTTTAATGACTTCTAGGTTTCATTTTGACGGCCTTGGAGAGTTCACTCCCCAATCCTATTCCAAGGCCCTAAAACCTATCTAATGTTGGTTTTCTAACAAATAAAGGGGCTGAAGTGATTTTAATTTATGATTTTTTTTCTTATGGTTGTTTTTATGTCAAAGGGAAAATGGATGAAAATTTTATGGTGTTTAGTCTTTACCCAAGCAAAGCAATGAAAAAAAGTTAATGCACTTGTTTAGTTAGCTGAATTTTGACTATGGGAGGGAGAATATATCTTTTCCTTTGTAAACTTCGAAATTAAACCTTTCAAACACCAACATATCATGCAAAACAAATCAGATCCAAACTTTTGACAAGATCTCAAACTAAACACTTCAACAATGCACTTTGTTCTTAATGTTTCAAAAGGTTGTGAGCATGCAAATATCTTTTGTTTATTTTTTCAAATATGATGAAAATGGTTTCTTAATATAATTAAGAATAGAATCTACAAATGAAAAACCAACTAATCAACAAGAAAGGGTTGTAAGAAATTGATAGTGATGTTGAAAATCCCACCCCAATGTCTCTACATTAATCTCACCCAAAACTTACATATGAAATTAGACCTAGTAGTGAACACCAATAACAAGAGGACAAACTAACCAAATTCAATTGATACAGGACACTACCAGATTTTATCAAATTTATTGGGTGCACTGCCCAATTTCAATGGATCCAAGCTTAAACAAGAAATGCAAGAAAGCCACACAAATACACTTTAAACCAAAATCGTGTGAAAAAGGGACTCAATCAGAGACAAGATCTACAAATAAATACCAATCATAGACCCATGAGACCACCCAAATTAGATTTGATCACAACAATATGGAAATTCTATAATTTTCCAAATTTGCAGGGGGTGTCATGGGTTAGATGACCTGCAACATGCAATACGTCTCTTGTCAGCAGTAGTTCAACAAGAGACACCTTGCATAATTTTTCAAAAAGAGAGATCTAACTCATATCTAATCAAATATGAGGGATCCATCCTCTAAGGTAACATCAGGGAAGAAAACAACCAAATCAAAATAGAGGATAAAAGGCAAGGGATTCTTAACTAGTGAAGAATCAAATATCCTTCTCTAGTGGAGTCATTGGTTCTACTATGGATAAAATATTATGAGTGGCTAGTTACATATCCCTAGTATTTTATTACTGATACTAGAAAGACATAGGGATATAAGTCTTTTGATTTCCTTTAGACTCGGGCAATCTGACTCATCATTAAGTTAAGAAGTGGTGGAAATAGCATACCTTTTCGTGAAGGTTATCCTTCGTATATCCTGGTTGTTGTAGTCCTGAACTTATAGCTCCAACCTCTAAAACCTAATTCATACACACAAAAGAAAACAAATTCCTTCCTACTTCTGTTCTTAGTGTTAGAATCTCAGATCTAGCTTAAATCTAACCTAGTCTATAATAAAAAAAATTAGATCTGAACATTTATACATAAAAACAAACATTTGTAGGGGAAAACCAGTGATCTATTATTTTGAATAATGGAATTGCATAAATACATTTACCTCTTAGTTTAGATGCATTCCCCTTTACTCCTTACTCCTTTCTCCTCCTCATCTCTTCAACCAAGATAGGAAACATCACTGCAGCTGTTGTATATGGAGAAGCACCTTTGAATTTTGGAAGTATATATTGATAAATGATTCTTCCTCCTCATTCTAAAATTTTTCCTTCTTTATATAGATCCTTTGAAGAGGCTTGGGAGAGCTTCTAGATCTTCTAGAGACCAATGTATACTCAATTGATGTGAGTCCCAAGGATCATGCCATGAATAACCAACTCATCCCTCACTTGCCTCTTCGAAACTTCATGAATCTAGAAGGTTAGAAAGGGTGTGTTTGGTTTCACTATAGCCGACTAGTGACACGTCGCTTGTTCTCCATGTATGTCAAGTGACACTATGCAAAAGTGACCTAAATATTAAGCTAGATTTGTTTCTTGGATTTCATCTTTTGTTGTATTCCCCTCTATCCATGTAGGGTGGAAATTAAGGCTATAAAAATCGATGAAAAAATATTCATTCTCTCACTAACATATTGGCAACGAATCTTAATGTTCTCACCAATGATTTGATCACTTTTTTCTTTCCTCGTTGGTATATCGGTGATGAAAACAATTTTTTGCGTTGGTGTATCGATGACAAAGATTTGTTTCACACTGACGTTTCCTTTGTCGGTGGCCTAAATACCTTTTCCTCTGATGTTTGAGTGGAATGGTTTCCTTATTTACCGACAACATTCTAAGGCTCATCCTTTGTTGGTGTATCAACAAATCTCTCCATTCTTCATCAATGTATCAATGAATATATCCTTTATTCATCAATACATAGTGTATTGACGGCTCCATCATTTTGACACTTAGTCAAATTTTGCATTTTTCGAGCTCATTATTATTGTGAA
>JASDQU010502248.1:52647-66344 GCA_032191745.1 Picea mariana | reverse complement strand
TCACTATCCATCTAGGATATTTTACATGACAAATTCATTGTCCTTCATCTCATTATTCCACAATTAAGAATGGGTTCTCTTACTCCACAAAGCGTCTTCCCGTGAGGGATTTCACCATAAGGGGACCACTTTGGATTTCATCCATATTTACTTCTTATCAACCATGATGAGACAATAATGAATCAACTTTACATCAAACAATATTTGGTCCATTACCCAAACCTTTGTGTTGCGGGGCTTTCTTCAAGGGTTGACATCAATGACAACCAGCCTTAATCAACAAAAACACAGAGGGTAATGAGCTAATCACAGAGAGAAAAGATAAAGAATACGCAGAGGTATTCAATCGCAAGAAGGCGCAATATAATCAGTCAACAGGAACAATCAACAGGGGTAGACAACTGGGCAAACTATTCTTCGCTCCACATCCATGCACATAAAAGCAGGGCATTAGAATCTATAGGTCGCTATGCACTGAAGTGACGACCATCGATTTGGCTCCTTGTCAACTGCTCAGGTACTAACTAATGACCTAGGGATAAGGCCGGAAGATAAAGCACAATCTAATCATAATAATCAATAACACATAACAGAACAATCATAACAATCAGGGATCGGGTTGCCAAGGAAATCAATTCAAGACAGCGGGCGTAAAGCTATGATGATTTTAAGTTCTCGATTAAAACGTTGAGTAAAACACTTTTCTTTACACAATAGAAGTACAGTAATGAAAACACAAGAAAAATAATAATCTACCATTCAAATAAATGCATGGGTACCGTAGCCCAAGGAAACAACTCCAGTTTTTTTTCCCACATGCACTCTGTCCAACTCCCGCTTTCCAACCAATGCGACTTCACCGATACCTCCCAGCCAACTCTAGGGGTACTCTTCTTCCCCATAAGCCCCCCAAGCAAAAAAAGGGACACACACACTAAAACAAGAACATCTATCACCCAACTCGCCTCACAAGGTCAAGCTACCACTCATTACCCGAGATCAGTATCCCAACTCCCACAAGATAAGTCAGTCAAGACAAAAATTTTGCAGCATAGCGTTACGCATAAAAGGTGATCGCATACTCCTCCTCCTCCATCCTTTTTATAGGGTTTATAAGTGTTTTATTTCCCAAATTCCCATTTAATTTAATTTTCATTAATTTAATTCATAAAAACCTCCCTCGTACACATGTCACCCATCCCCCTAGTTGCACCAGAAATTAATTTCATTAATTATTTAATTATTCCTATTTCCCTCACCCACCTAAAATCATTCCTAAAATCGCTCCTTGGTGTCCCCATATTCCCTTACACCTTTTAAATGACTTACAGTCTTACTAAATTACTAGTTGAGTTCATAATTAGAAAGTTCTTAAAGGCAAGATTCTTTACTAAGTAGTCATTCATCTTTTTCCTTACATTTCCCTTTTCTTTATGTTTCCCCTTTTTCCCTTAGTTTCCTATTTCTTTTAAATTTCCCTCTTTTCCCTTTTTAACTAAAACTAAAATTGGCAAGTGTAGAAATCCACCTTTTACCCCTTTTTCTTTTTAATCAATAAAATTTAATTCGCATATGTAGAAAAGAAATCATTTCCCCCCCTTTTTTTAAATTTAATCCCCCAAAGTAATTTGATTTTAATAAAGTAATTCAATTTCTTACCCCCTTCTCGTCACATGTTTAATTATGATTATTATTTATTTTTTTTACCACAAGTATCACTTAGACCTAGATTTTAATTTCCTAGGCTGGGCGACATTTTTATTAGGGTAATTGTTTTTAAATCTTATTACGTCATTCATTTTAAGGCCAACTAGGTTTATTCACTTACCCATTGAAATCGCAACGTACCCTTCAAGACGCACTAGGTGCTCCAAGGGTGCCACTTTCCTTTTTCTGTTTTATTTGTGTGACATGCCCTTCATGACACACTACGTGCTCCAAGGGTGCCACTCGCCTCTTTCCATTTTCCTTGTGCGACGTGCCCTTCAAGACACACTATGTGCTCCAAGGGTGCCACTCACCTCTTAACTAACTTGGTAGACATGAAAAACCCCTGGAGTCAATACTCCGCTAGGTGATCTTGTCGAAGACTAAGGGCATATAAGGAATAAGGCCTCTGCCTTATTGCGCACCCCTTATAATCATTGTGAGGGACTTTCGGAGTCGGCCCTCACAACATCGTGGGTCATCTCGAACTAGGTAATCGTTAACCTATGGTTCGAGCCACGGTGAGAGTGCTAGTAGGTTGTGGCAGGGTTGTTGTCCACACCTCTCCCTCAAAGTATCTAGTTGTCGTGCATGAACCCTCTACTCCACATGTGAGTCTGGTTGGAAAGCTATCGTAAGCCTGCATCATCAACAAATCATGTCAGCAATAATAATCAATCATCATAGCATCTAATCAGATGTACATAAGTCATATCAACAACAATCAAACCCCAACAGTCCAGTCCCTGTCTTGATCCAGAGTCCATGGGGTGTCATTGATGCCTCTGCATCGTCGAGGTCCGAAGTCCTGCACACTCAGGAGAACCCAGTAAATAACACATGTCTATGTGAACACACAAAATAACATATCCATAATGCCTCATAATCATAATCAAACAACCAATAGTATAATAATATGGATCACTTGCAAGCAAGTGTCCTCAAAGAATAAGTTCTCTTAGTGTGCGCAAGAGCGGGATGTTACATACACCCCCTCTTGGTCTAAAATTTGTCCCAAAGTTTCACATTATATAAGTGTCGAAATAATGTGTATCAAATTATCATAAGTATATCTATTAAAAAAAAATGGAAACTGTTAGTGCATATCATATGCATCCTCCCAGGTCGTCGAGTGCGGACTATGGTTGTCCCACTGGACCTTGACTTGATCTATTGTTTGACACCATAGTTGTCAAATGTGATGATCCAGGATGCGTATCAGCTCAGCTGTGAGCGCACCCTCGTTAGATACCTGCAAGGAACTCATTTCAATAACATGTGTAGGATCACTAATATAATGTCTCAAAAAAAATACGTTAAAAACATCGTGCATATGCCACAAAGAATTAGGTAAGGCTAGTCGATAGGCCACGAGCCCCTTCCTTTCCATAATATCGAAATGTCACATGAACCTAGGAGAGATTTTATCCCCCTTTCCAAACTTGATCGAACTCTTAGCAGTTTCACCCGCAAGAAGACTCGATCACCAACTTCATAACTAAGGTCAACACAGTGCACATCGACATAACTCTTATGCCGATCCTATGCTTCTTTGATACTTTGTCTTATGGTTTGCATTTGATCTTCCATTTATTGGATCGCTTCTGGTCCCACCAAAACCCTATCCTCAAGCCGATCCCAACTCAAATGCGTCTGACACGGTCTCTCGTAAAGAAACTCGAAAGGTGCCATCTTAATGGTGCTTTGGTAACTGTTGTTATATGCGAATTCTACCAGTGGCAAGAATTCTTCCCAGCGCTTCTATTGGTCCTTCACAAACATACGCAACATGTCTTCCAAGATTTGGTTTGTTTGTTCGATATGCCCTTCTGTCTCCGGGTGATATGCAGTACTAAGGTTAATTTGGGTTCCCAAGGCTTCTTGGAAAATAGTCCAAAATCATCTAGTAAACATCGATCATCGATCAAATATAATCCTCTTAGGAATGCCATGCAGCCTCACAATATCACTAATGAAAACTCTAGCTATGTCAGGTGCCTGATATGTCATACGTACAATAATAAAATGATCACTCTTTGTCAGGGTGTCGACTACCACAAAAATCAAGTCATGTCTCCTTGTCGTTAGTGGCAATCCAACAATGAAATCCGTCGAATGAACTCCCATTTCGATTCCAAAATAGTGTGTGGCTGTCATAATCCTATTGGATGTCTATTTTCAACCTTCACCTACTGACATATACACATCTTTTCCACGTAGTTGACTATGTCTGCCTTCATTCCTTTCCAGAAGAATAAGGGTTAAGTTCTACCATGTGACTCTCAGGTCAGCCATGTACACTTCTCTATGATCCTCATTTAGGATCAAGCTCCTCAACTCGTCATTCGATGGTATGTAAATTCGATTTTTAAATCTCAAAAATCCATCGTCGTCAAATGTAAATCCTTCGAATCTTGGTACCGTCATTTTGTTTTGTCTAAAAAACTCCTTGACCTATTTATACCAATCATTGTCACACTGTAAAGTTAGAATCTTTTCACGTAGATTTGTCTGAAGGGGAAACACCGAAAATATGTGTGGTCTCCAACTCAATGCATCCACCACTTGGTTCATTGTTCCCTTTTATGTGAGAATCTTGAATTCAAACTCGCTAAGAAATTATGACCAACGTCGTTGTCGTGCGTTCAAGTTGCCTTGCGTAATGATGTGTTGTAGTCCACAGTGGTCCGTTTTTAGTTTGAATTTTCATCCAACAAGGTAGTGTCTCCAAACCCTCAAGGAATAAACAACGGCTAACAATTCCAAATCGTGTGTTTCATAGTTCTCCACATGCCTTCTCAACTTGCTCGAGATGTAAGCGAGTACTCAATTGTCTTGCATCAAGACTCCACCTAAGCCTTCCTTGTATGCGTCAGTGCATACCAAGAAGTTTGCATCCATGTTAGGGAACTTCAGTATCGGTGTTGTTGTTAATATCTCTTTGTGCCTCTGAAGTGCCTCCGTGCATTTCTTGGTCCAAACAACTTCTTTTTCTTCTTCTGCAATTTCGTGATCACATTTTCTATCTTCGAAAATCCCTCGACAAATCGTCAATAGTATCCTACTAAACCCATGAAGCTATGCACTTCTGGTACATTCGTCGACGTAGGCCATTCCATAATAGCCTCGACCTTTGCTGGATCCATGGCAATACCTTCGTCGAAGATGACATGCCCTAAGTAGTGAATCTTCGATTGGTAAAACGAGCATTTAGACAATTTCCCATATAATTTGTTCTCTCGTAAGCACTGTAGTACTAAGTGCAAGTGCTCGCCATGCTCCTACATCATCCTAGAGTAAATCAAAATATCATTAATGAATACTTGGACGAACTTGTCCAAGTACTTGCGGAACACCCCGTTCATCAAACTCATAAATATCCCTGGGACATTTGTCAATCCAAATGGTAAAACAATAAACTCGTAATGTCCAAACCTCGTCTGAAAGGTGGTCTTAGGGATGTCCTCCTCCTTTATACACAACTGGTGATACCTTGATCGCAAGTCGATCTCTGAGAACATTGTTGCACCCTTCAATTGATCAAACAGATCATCAGTCCTTGGAAACGGATATTAATTCTTGATTGTTGCCTTGTTCAATTGACGGTAGTCAATGCAGAGTCTCCATGACTCATCCTTCTTTCGTATGAAAATAACAGGTGCACCCCATGGTGACACACTAGGATGTATCAATCCCAAGTCCAACAACTCGTTCAGTTTCATTCTCAACTCCTGTAACTCCGGGGTCGATATACGATAAGGCATTCTCGCTATTGGTTGAGTCCCTAGTTTTAGGTCTATGGTAAATTCCAATTCCCTCTATAGTGGCATCCCAGGTAACTCCCCTAGGAAAACGTGTGCAAACTCTCTCACCATAGGAAGGTTTTATATACTTTCCACTACTCCCTTCTCATTTAACACAAGGATCGCATAAATATTACATCCCCTGCACATGCTCTTCCATAGCTGCAAGGAAGAGATGAACCTCAGGGAAACTCACTGGTTCCGTCCTACAATCACACTTCTATGTCGCTCATCATCGACCGAGCTCAATCATTTCATCTTACAGTTGAGTATCGCCTCATATGATTCCAGCTAGTCCACATCGATCATGACGTCATAAGATCCTAAGATCATGATGTACAGGTTGGTCCTAGTGACAAACTCTCCCAGGTTAAGGATAAAACCCATAACCTTCCCTCCAACCTTTTGTTTGGCTCCCAAATCCATCTCTACAAAGCTAAACTCATCCTGTTCGACTTCCATTGCCTTAAATATTTTTAGCGTTGCTCCAGAAATGAAATCTCAGTAACATCGGGATCTATCATAATACTAAGGGTCTGGTCAGTGACGGTAAGGATTCCACTAATGAGGCACTATTCATTGCGGTGCAGTGAAAGTGGATCCTCTCTGGAAGCCACAATATCATGGCGTATGTCTAGCTGGTGTCTAATGTTGCTGCGCACCAGATGAAACCTACCTTGGGGATCTTGCTGGAGTCCTTCTCTGACCCCCATTGATAAGATCCTCCTCTTCTATGAGGGCCTTTTGGACAACATCATGCAAGGTCTGAGGCATCAAAATCCTAAACTTTGCATGTATGTTGATATTAAGGCCAAACAAGAACTTGTTGACCTTAGTTTTCTCGATATTAAGGTGTGGATCATACCAAAGCAACTCCATAAAATGGGCCTCATACTCGGGCACCGCACCATCGCCCCGTCGCAAGGCGTTGAACTCATTGATCTGATGCTCAATGAATTCCTTTGATAGGTACCTCTCTCGGAACCATTCCTCGAACAATTCCCATGACACGTCTTCGATGGCCATGTTCGATTGTGGCAGGAGCGTCTTCCACCATAGAAGAGCACTCCCCTTCAGTTGAAAGACCGTCATGTGGACCTTCATATTGGAGGTATAGTCACGAAGTGAAAATCACATCTCCATTTTCTCCAACCATGCCTCAAAGGCTACGCCATCCAGGGCACCAAATAACTCAGGAAATTTGACCTTCTCGAGTTCGTGGTGAAATCTAACTGGGCACGTTGTGGACCCTCAAGGGTATAGGTTCCCTGGCCTTATCTCAGTACAGATGGTGAATCAAGACCTTTGACCATATATGGAAGGACCTTGTCAGACCATCAACATCCCTTACAACAATCAAATCCATCCCAAGGACTTGTTCTTCCCCTTGGGGGTTAGACTTCGAGGATGCGGGTACCTTTGAAGGCATCGCACCTCCTTACATGGAACCACGCCACAAGCCTTTGTGGTGTCCTCTAATTGATATCACCTTATGGACACGTTAAAGTTTTAATTAGCGCTAGGTTAATACTTAAGGGTTTACTACAGTGAAAAGCCTGGTGATCCAAAGTCACAGGGTTGAACCCGCTCTGATACCATATGTAATGTCCCCAATTTGTTATGACTACAAGTGAAGAAAAAAGTGCATATATATATATAAAGAAGGAAGGCAATGATGACATTAGTTGAACCACACAACTTAACGACGAACACACGCATGTAGATCAGGCAATAGACAACAACAAATCAACTCACTAGCATAATGAGAAAGCGGGCAAAACCTGAGTAAACCAAAAGGATAGAACAACTACCCGCCCAACATAAACATGACAATGCCTACAAGCTAAAGAACAACATCCACAATCTTGACACAACAACCTCGAAGGCCAGTCACTAGAACCTCTAAGGTGTGAAAACCAAATGCATGAACGTGTTACCACCCAAACACCAACAATAACTACAATGAACAAACGCCCACAACGGGTAGCATAGACTCCGACCAAGTTATCATTCACCTCTATTCATTAAGGCGTGCAATGATCCCCTCATTAGGAATCATGTAATCGTTAGGCGATAGGCGCAACAGTAACCAAGGCTCAACATGACACATCTAGACCAATATCCCAGAAGGATTCAACGTTCTAGGAGACCGAAGGCACTATCAAACCATAGGCTGACTAACCCAAGCCCCAATCGACCAGTCAAGAAGATGCAAGGAAACCTGACTACTATAACATTCCTACAACAAAATAAATTCTTGCGTCATGAATTCTATTGTAACATACAACACTCTGTACACCTTAAAATAATCATTATCAAACAATTAGCTTAGTGTAACTATCTTCCAATTCCAACATCGGATGGGTAATTTCCTAAAGAGGAATTCGTTGTCTTTCAACTAAACAAATAGGAAACAAGCCTCTTAAAATAATATAATATTGGTGTCTACTAGATCAAGGCTAACATCATACAAAGCACTGTCTAGCATATCAATATCAAGATAAAAACGTTGTCCAACATATAAACGATGTCACAATATAAAAACACTATCTATGTGTACATAAATCGCAATCATTATATCATTATATCAACACTGGAAACATTGCAATCATTAAATCACTATCATGATCTCACTATCCATACCATTATATCAATACTAGAAATATTGCAATAATTAAATAACGATCATGATATCACTATCCATAAACACTATCCATACCATTATATCAATACTGGAAATATCGCAATAATTAAATCACAATCATTAAAAATATAGTGAGGGATATATTGCAATCATTAGATTTCTATCAATATACGAATTTGTTCTCTTTTAAGTAAAACTTGTTGTCTTTTCAATGTCCTTGCCGAATTAATTCGATACGTTGTTGCTATATATTTGAGGTATGGTATCACAATCTAGTAAATACCTGCAAATGTTGAGTTAACATGATATTCAAAAACACAGATTTTATTATTGCTATCCCCAAAACGCTGACACTAAAAGGACGATGTCTAACATATTCCATCATTCACCTAACAGAAAACACTGACATTACACATACAATGTTGTCTTTCAAACTAAACATTAAGGGCATCACTAACTAATAGATAAAAACGCAGTACACAAGATGAATTACTTGTTGTCTGAAACATGTTGAAAATGCAGTCTAAATATGTATTGAAAACACAATCTATTAAATATCTATCACAGGTAAAAACGCAGTATATTTTTCCAAGGATGCAATCATTATAAGTGGGAATCACAGAGTAAATACATTATTAAGTTGGCTTAAATATATAAATGAGTTCGTTGTCTAATATATTCAAATCGGTGTCTGAATTTTTCTTTCACTCCAATTTAATCGTTGGCTGTTTTATTTCTCTAAATAATCGTTTCCTAAAAAATATAGCATGGGTATCATTGGTATGCATTATTTATGTCTATTAAGTATGGATTTCATCTAAATATAGGTGTTGTCATATGAATGAATCGCTATATCATCTATCCCTATAAACATCCAGCAATATAATAAATCAAGGTTCTTATTACAATCTACAACTATATTGACATTGTTGCAGTCAATATGTCACTATCAATGATACCCATACATCACTATCCATGAATGAAAATATCATTGTCACTAAATCGGAAACCAACATAATAAAAATCGCTATCTTTTAAAGGGAACAATATACTAATTCGTTGTATAAACATTTTGATAACAGTCATTGTGTAAGCTATTAATAATCATTTGTTGTAATAACTATTGATAACTATCTGTTGTATTATTAAAGGCATAAATCGCTACCAGCCTTCAACCTCCTCAGACTTGAACAGTGATAATTTATTCACTATCAATTGTTGGGTAATGTAAACATGAAATAACATTGTTGTCTAGATAAAATTTACTGTCTTAAATGTAGAATTGAAGACTATAATCACATATTTGCTGAAAATAATTCACATGTAATTAAATCGCTCATATTAAATTGTTGTCAACAATCAACACAGACATTCCATATTACCAACGCTTAGATATGTTGATATTATGGTAGATGCGGGAGGTATTTACCTCCACATGTAAACCTGATGAGGATAGAATACTCCGGGAAGCAAGAAGAAACCCTAATGAGTTGGCTAATAACCCTAGAAGACTTGTCGACTCAAGAAGATAATTTATATTAGGTTATTAGCCTCCAAGAGAAGAAGTCGGCCAGAAATAATAATATATATTGAATAGACAGATACCCAGAATGAGAATTCAGCCAAGGCAGTTAGCTAGAATTAGTATAAATACAGGAGGCCAATTCTCATTCTAGCAGGCAGTCTCAGAATTGCAGAGAAGCAACTTGTGCGCACTGCAGTGCCCAGTCTTGTGCGTGAGTTTGAGGAGAGATTCCATTGCAGCTACTGCAGCTAGCATATCACATTTGGCTTGGAATATCTCTTGGTTAGGGTTTGGACTATCTGATCAACTCTTGTTGGTGCGCTATCCTTGAGGAAAGGTGTGCTACCCTTTGTTTGGATATCTAGCCTAGGTTTTGCTTCCAGAGTGATTCTCTGTCAAGGTTAAGGTGCTCAGAGGGTGGCTTCGGCCTATGGTTGGGTGACAATAGAGATATTGTCAATGGTAAAATGAGCACATCCATTATATTCTAACAAGTTATGGGCCCACACCTCCTTCATTCAATCTAACCGCTGGAAGGAAACATAGCTAGAAGGATATTAAGCTCTCGTTGAAGAATTGCCACTAGGGTTTCTAGCAGGAGAAGTCACCAAAGCACTTCCACTAGGGTTACTAGAAGGTGCAATTGTAGAAACCCTAATCCTCTCATTTAGACACCTAAAGTGAATATATTGACCTAATATCCGGACATATTAGTGTGCCCTAGCCTAGCACATCTCCTGGTACTCTCAGCAAGCCAAGACGTCAAGTTTGAGTTTGTGGTCAAATATAGGGTTTGACCAAGTCAAAGCAGCTATGACTTATTATATGAAGTCAGAGAACAAGTTAGATGGAGCCTCTAACTTCAGAGCGTGGAAGACAAGGATTGACCTCATCCTTTCCAAGAATAAAGTGTTGGATATCGTGAAAGGAAAGATCATGGAACCAAAGTTTGAAGAAGGAAAAGAGAAGGAACCATAGAACATTGCAGTTATGGAGAAGTTCAAAGACGGTGACATTAATTTCATGAGTATCATAGTGGAATATATAAAAGACCACTTGATACCCTACATCTCCTATCTTGACTCATCGAAGAAGATGTATGATGCCCTAACAAATCTCTTCTCGGTTAGAAACATTGGAAAAGTTATGAGTCTAAAGAATGACCTCCATGACATGAAGATGAATGATGATGATAGCATAACATCATACTTTGTGAGGATCTCCCATTTAATATATCAACTACAAGCTATTGAAGAGATCATTTTAGAGAAGGAATTGATAAACATAGTACTCAATGGTCTTCCCAAGACGTGGGATGCATTTTCCGCAAGCATGAACAAAATAAAGGAGTATCTGACATTTGAAGAGCTTTGGACTTGTTGTTCTCAAGAAGAATCAAGGATCAGTGTAGAAGAGAAACCCCAAAATAAGTATGATGATCAAGTCTTCACAACAAGATTTAAGAACTCCAGGAACAAAAGGAAGTTTGGTTCAAAGAGGAAGACAAATCAAGAGAAAGATATTTCAAGAAATACAATGCTTCAACTGTCGAAAGTATGGTCACTACAAGAATCATTGTCCCGAGCTAAAGAAAAGGAAGGAGAAACATGAAGCATCAGTTGTTGAAGAAAAAGGAACCTACAAAGAAGACTAAGCAGGATGAAAGATACTTCTTCTTCTGAAGGTAACAATACTCTTCTTATTTCTTGTACATATCTTGTTTGCATCATCTTTGTACATATCTTTTATATCTATCTCCTAGAAGATAATGTATTCCAAGAAGAACTATACCTATGGAAGAACAACAAGATAAGGATTGATATCATTAGATAATACACATGAAAGGATGAAATACGCCGAATCAATCATGAAGAGACTTAGAAAAAGTCAGAGAAAGACTTATAACGTTTTGTAGAAGACAACAAGACGAAAGCATGGACTCTGTTAGATAAAGAGAGCCAATTATATATTGCAGAAGACAATAAGGATGCAGACGGAAGCATGGAATCTATTAGATGGAGGGAGCTGATTATATGCACTCATACATGAAGCAAGGATTAGGAGGGAGCTAATCCTATGATCCATTAAATAAAATGATGTAGTATGGTAGCATCCATGAAAGATAGTACGTGTTCAGTTCAACCGCAGAAGAAGACCTCTTTGAAGAAAAGCCTTAAAGTATCCCTGGTTGTCCATCCAGATCTGTGATCCTATGATAAAAGAAAGAAGTGAAATATTTAGGGCATGGAATCTATAAGTGTTAGAAAAACAGGACCGCGGAGCAATAAAATAAAACAAATGCAGAAACAAAAACACAGAAGACACACAATACAAGAGAGACACAGATTTACGTGGTTCACCCAGTGTGGGCTACGTCCACCAGAGAAATTGCCAGGTCCTTCCTTTATTATTATNGAAGGGATACAACCTACAGCAAAACCCACTGTAACTTCCTCTTCTTTCTCTCACAGTCTCCTCTCTCAGAATACAATATTCACCATCATCCATAGCCGCAATACATTTCCCTCATAAAAGAGGGTTGCCTTCTAGGGCAAAAAACCCTAGCATAATCTCTACCGTTAGATCTACGACCTTATAATGAACGGTCCAGATTTACAATGAAATTAAAATATACTTTTACAAGGCAATTTTTGCTTCAGGGGCTTCAACCCCGAACCCCCATCGAGGGACGCTGCCCCCGAACCCCCGCTGGGGGCCCGCTTTCCCCCATCTGGGGGGATGGACCCCCCGGACCCCGCAGAGGGGGTACCCCCCCTCTGCACTCCCCCGCGTGGAAGAGTGTACATAGTTCTGGGGTGTAAATACTTCATGGGGTATAAACACAGTTGAAAGCAAGGACCTCTGAATCAGGAAGATAATCAGGCTCCACAACCAACAATAAGAAACTCCATGGACCCAAGAGCTAAAGGAAAAACATGAGAAAGAACATGAAGATTCCAAGAAACAAGAGAAGCCGGAAAAACTAGTAATTATATCACAAGATTACCAGCCTGACATGAACTCACTAAAAGCAATCAAGCAGAGAAACTAAAAATTGTGATGAAGAACCGTGTATGGAAGACTTATGAATGAAAGAATTGCAATACCCATAACTAGAGGTTCTTCCAGATGGAGGGAGAATACTATGATGATTACTCGTTTCGGTAAATCAAACATATCTTTACATGAGTCAGTATCCATGAGTTGGAGTTCGACATCAGATAAATGCAAAGAATGTTCTCTAGAGCAATTGAGAAAAGAGCATATGAAGAGAAATTTCAAGACTTTGAGGCATACCAGAAAGATACCCTTGTATGCAGATGGAAGAAAATAACTTGGTGGAGAACCTCCAGTGCACAGCAGAAACGTGGTGAATAATTCCTATAACAAGATATTGTATCAAGATGATTACTCAGAAGATCAAATCTCATGATGACAAAAGAAGTGCCACATGGATATGTTCCAGTTTTCCAACAATGATATACCCTATTGATCAGAGCTACATGAAGCCTTCAAGAGAAAACCAGTGTTCCAAACCAAAGTACATTTGAAATCAAGAATTACATTATCTGTGATGAAGTCCAGAAAGGAGAAAGTGGTTCTCCAATACATATCTCCACAAATAAGCAGATAAGCAGACATTTTGGTAAAGATTCTATCCAAAATGAAAGATTTTGCGCACTCAAGATGGAGCTCGTGGAGACGAATTCCTTATTGAAAAAGAAAGAGATGACTCCCAGGTTGGGAGGGAGCACCGATATGTATTGATTTATGGACAGTCATTTTTCAGTTCGAAAAATGGTCCAGGATGAGCAGTTTCCTTTCCAGTTCGGAAAGTGGATTGAGATTTCTGACGGACAATGATTTCTCATTGTGGTTAACATGGGAAATGGTCCAGATTACTGATGTATCATAGACAACGACTTCCCATTGTGGTTAACATGGGGAGTGGTCTAGGGCTCTCTCTCTTCTTGAGGGTTACTCAAGAAGACTGTCCCGCCTCACCGGACAACGATTT
>JASDQU010502248.1:34120-52547 GCA_032191745.1 Picea mariana | reverse complement strand
CTCTGTGGAAATTTGCTCCCAGTAAGATTCCCACCAATGTTTGACATGAGGGAGATATTTAAGGAGTGCGAAGGTGATCTTTTCTTTGTTGGAAAAATTGTGAACAGAGAAATAACCTTCTAGCAGAGTTAACCATTTTTCTAGGGCTTCTGCATATATATGTCCTTCAAATACAGGAATATCAAAATTAACTTGTACCTTGAAAGGCGAGGTGCCTCCAAAGTGGCCACTTGATGAAGATGCGCTTGATGCTATCAGTAGGAGTTTAAGGATCTGGGTAAAATTGTCCATCATTTCATCCCTCTGTCACGTGAGAGCTTGCTCAAGCAACAGATTGATAGGATCGTCTACTCCGTCGTTTTTCTTTTCTTCCACCATTGAGGGTTTCTTGGGTGTGAGAGAGAGATTGTCTTCAAGAGAGATAATCTCAAGACCCAACTTTCTATACTCGGACCTTGTCAGGGACATGCACTGAAAAAATGATTAAGAGAAGTCTGCTCTGATACCACTGATCCAGATTATTTTCGGCACAAAATGAGATCAGAGATATAATAAATAAATGCACAGAGATATCACAAATATTCAATAATATAACATAAATGTATCAAATATGCAACCATAAACACAGATATATAGTAATACACAATTTCTATTAATGAAATAAATGTACAGAGACTTTAAAAATATAGAGTGAAAGACTTGCTAGAATGGTGGCAGCTTATCTCTGAGAAGAGATGTGATGGCTACTCGCATTCGTAAGAAGATGAGTACAATGAGGCTCTGAAGGAATTTTTACAATAAACAGGGATGCCAAAAATCATATACATCCAAAAACCTAACCCTAGGAGATGAAGCGCCAAAAGTCATGTGGGCCCCGTTTGGGTAAGTTAGTACATCAACTTCTCGGGGTTGTAACGTTTGCATATGATCTTTGTTTTAGGCGTGTGATAGCTCATTGGAAAGGTATCGTCAAGGAGATTCATTTTTGGGGATCAACTATGCCTTTGGATATAAGTAATAACCTCTATCTTGAAAAACCTTCATTTGGGCCCTCAAAATGGCCCCAGAAGTTAAAAACTACTAAAAATAATAAATTGCCAAATTTGCCAGAAAACTGTTTTGAGCCAGTCGAAAAAGCTGGGTGGCCACCGATATCCACCTAGATCAATCCTACCTCCTTAGGAAAAAAATTTCTCCATTGCGTTGAGTTCCCGGGGGAGAGGGAAAAACGTTTGCTGAATCTGCATCTTGGTGAGTTGCTTGCCTTGATGGAGACGTTGCGCTGCTCAGTTTGTGGAAGTATGTCATGAACCTGTTGAGGATGAGGTTTTTCAACAAGTCAGGCTACATGAGAGGACGGTGTGTAGAAGGAATATTTGCTCTTTATTGTAACCTTGATGACCTGCTTCTGTTGGATAGAAGGTGCTTGGGGCAAAGCTGTAGTGGTTGCATTGTCCTTTTGTTCCCCTTTTGAACGGATTGTCAAGAAGCTGAATTTTGTAGTATGAGATACTACCTTGCGACACTTTTTAGGTGGAACAATAGTTTGAACTACCTCTGGTATTCTGTAGAGATGACCCCCCAAAGTAACAATGACACTACGGGGTCAAGACTCATAAACAGCATGGCGTCTCCACATATATGGTTGGCCCAAGAGAACATCACAGACATCCAATGGGGAAACATCACATAATACCTCATCCTTGAAGGATTAGATGTTGTATGACAATCGACACTGCTAGTTGACACGTAGATCTCGTCCTTGCCGAAGTCACCCGATGTTGTATGGTTGCGGGTGTGGTGTTGTCGACAATCCAAACTGTTTGATGACCTCTGCTGGGATGAGGTTTTTCTGGCTTCCACGATCAAAAATAAAATGCAGTGGGGTCCCCTTCACCCACATCTGTGAATGAAAAAGGTGCTCCCCCTCTTCAGGATCTGTTGGTTCTTCTTGTTGAATTGTTTCAGTCACAACAATAGAAGTGGGGCCTGCATTAATGATTTTTCCTTTACAAGTATTTTTAGAATCAGATTCAGAATCAGAGTTCAGCTTCTTGTCTTTGATCTCAACCACCAATGATTGTTTTGAGTGACATTCATTAGTGTTGTGCCAGGGGATTTTGTGGAAATCACACCATTTTCTGGTGTCCTTCTTTGTCTTCCCATGACCCTTCTTTTCCTCTGTCTTGGACTGGTTTTCGGGAGACTATTTGTTAGGGCCGTCTTTGTCATACTTTGGTTGTTGTGGATTTGTAGACTTGAATTCCCGTTTGCTCTGGTGCTTAAATTTCTTCTCAATTTAAACAACATATCGATAAGCAGCATTGGGTGATGAGATGTCCAAAAAAACCATTTTAGTCTGGATGTATCTGTGTAGAGCCCCACAGTATTTCAGAACCAAATGTCGCTCTGAGTCTTTGATACCCAGCTTGGTGCGCAATGTATGGAAGGTATTGGTGAACTCCGGAACTGCTTGGCCCCTGTCTTTCCACAGTGTGGTCCATCTCATGTACTAGTCCTCATAGTTTCCAACAGGGTAATACTATTCCTTTACCGCATCCACAAAAAAATCCCAAGTGGGATCGACCCCATATATTCCAGACTCCTATGTGGAACTTTGCTCCCAGTAAGTTTCCCACCAATGTTTGACATGAGGGAGATCTTTAAGGAGTGCAAAGGTGATCTTTTCTTTATCGAAAAAATTGTGAACAGAGAAATAACCTTCTAGCAGAGTTAACCATTTTTCTAGGGCTTCTGCATCTATCTGTGCTTCAAATACAGGAATATCAAAATTAACTTGTACCTTGAAAGGCGAGGTGCCTCCAAAGTGGATGATTAATGAATATGTGCCTGATGCTATCGGCAAGCATTTAAGGATGTGGGCAAAATTCTCCATCATTTCGTCCCTCTGTCGTGTGAGAGCTTGCTCAAGCAACAGATTGATAGGATCATCTGCTCCGTCATTTTTCTTTTCTTCCACCATTGAGGGTTTCTTGGGTGTGAAAGAGTGATTGTCTTCAAGAGAGACAAGATCTAGACCCAACTTTCTATACTCGGACCTCGTCAGGCACATGCACTGAAAAAATGATTAGGAGAAACATGCTCTGATACAACTGATCCGGATTATTTTCAACACGAAATGAGATCGGAGATATAATAAAGAAATGCACAAAGATATCATAGATATTCAATAATATAACAGAAATTTATCAGAGATGAAACCATAAACACATATATACAGTAATACACGATTTCTATTAATGAAATAAATGTGCAGAGACTGTAAAAATACAGGGTGAAAGACTCGCTAGAATGGTGGCAGCTTATCTCTGAGAAGAGATGTGATGGCTACTTGCATTCACAAGAAGATGAGTACAATGAGGCTCTGAAGGCCTTTTTACAATAAATAGGAATGCCAAAAACCCTAGACATCCAAAAACCTAACCCTAGGAGATGAAGCACCAAAAGTCATGTGGGCCCCGTTTGGGTAAGTTAGTACATCAACTTCCTAGGGTCGTAACGTTTGCATACGATCTCCGTTTTAGGCATGTGATAGCTCGTTGGAAAGGTATCATCAAGGAGATTCATTTTGGGAACTCAATCATGCCTTTAGCTATCATTGAGAACCTCGATCTCGAAAAACCTTCATTTGGGCCCTCAAAATGGCCCCGAAAGTTAAAAACTGCTAAAAATAGTAAATTGCCAAATTTGCCAGAAAATTGTTTTGAGCCAGTCAAAAAAGGTGGGTGGCCATTGATATCCACTTGGATCATGATCCCATATAGAAAATATAAACAATACGCATAGGTATTCAATCGCAAGAAGGAGCAAGAAAATCATTCAACATGAACAATCAACAGGGGTAGACAGCTGGGAAAACTATCATTCACTCATCATCCATGCATAGAAAAGAAGGGCATTAGAATCTATAGTTTGCTATGCACTGAAGTGATGATCGTCTATTCGGCTCCTGGCTGACTGCTCAAGCACAGACTGATGACCTAGGGATAAGGGCAGAAGATAAAGCACAATATAATCATAATAATTAGTAACACATAACAGAACAGTCATAACAATTAGGGATCAAGTTTCCAAGGAAATCAATTCAAGACAACAACCGTAAAGCTATGATGACTTTAAGTTCTCGATTAAAACGCTGAGTAAAAAAAATTTCTTTACACAATAGAAGTACAGTAATGAAAATGCAAGAAAAATAATAATCTACCATTCAAATAAACACATGTGTACAGTAGCCTAAGGAGACAGCTCCGAGTCATTTTCCCATGTGCACTCCGTCCATCTCACACTTGCCGACCGATGTGACTTCACCAGTACCTCCCATCCAACACTAGGGGTACTCTTCTTCCCCTTGAGCCCCCCAATATGCAAAAGGGCCACGCACACTAAACCAAGAACAACTAGAACCCAACTCTCCTCACAAGGTCGAGCTACCACTCGAGTATCGAGTGGTAGNNGGTGATCCCATACTCCTTGTACTCCATCCTTTTTATAGGGTGTCTAAGTGATTTATTTCCCAAATTCCCATTTAATTTAATTTTCATTAATTTAATTCAGAAAACCCTCCCCCGTACACATGTCACCCATCCCCCTAGTTGCACCAGAAATTAATTTCATTAATTATTTAATTATTCCTATTTCCCTCACCCACCTAAAAGCATTCCTAAAATCGCTCCTTGGTGTCCCAATATTCCCTTACAACTTTTAAATGACTTATGCCCTTACTAAATTACTAGTTGAGTTCATAATTAGAAAGTTCTTAAAGGAAAGATTCCTTACTAAGTTAGTCATTCAACTTTTTCCTTATATTTCCCTTTTCTTTATGTTTCCCCTTTTCCCCTTAGTTTCCTATTTATTTTAAATTTCCCTCTTTTCCCTTTTTAACTAAAACTAAAATTAGCAAGTGTAGAAATCCACCTTTTACCCCTTTTTCTTTTTAATCAATAAAATTTAATTAGCATATGTAGAAAAGAAATCATTTCCCTCCTTTTTTTTAAATTTAATCCCCCAAAGTAATTTGATTTTAATAAAGTAATTGAATTTCTTACCCCCTTCTCGTCACATGTTTAATTATGATTATTATTATTATTATTTTACCACAAGTATCACTTAGACCTAGATTTTAATTTCCTAGGTTGGGAGACATTTTTATTAGGGTAATTGTTTTTAAATCTTACTTATTACGTCATTTATTTTAAGGCCGACTAGGTTTATTCACTTACCCATTGAAATTGAGACGTGCCCTTCAGGACGCACTAGGTTCTCCAAGGGTGCCACTCGCCTTTTTCTATTTTCCTTGCACGACGTGCCCTTTAGGATGCACTACATTCTCCAAGGGTGTCATGTGCCTCTTTCCTTGTGCAACGTGCCCTTCAGGACACACTATGTGCTTCAAGGGTGCCACTCGCCTCTTTCCATTTTCCTTGTGTGACGTGCCCTTCAAGATGCACTACGTGCTCCAAGGGTGCCACTCACTTCTTGAATAACTTGATAGACATCAAAAAACCCTGGAGTCAATACTTCGTTAAGTGATCTTGTGGAAGACTAAGGGCCTCTAATGAATAAGTCCCCTGCCTTATTGTGTGCCCCTTAAAATCATCATAAGCGACTATCATAGTTGGCCCTCATGAAATCTTGGGTCTTCTCGAACTAGGTAATCATTAACCTACAGTTCGAGCCATGAGGGGAGTGCTAGTAGGCTGTGGTAGGGTCATTGTCCACACCTCTCCCTCAAAGTCTCTAGTTGTCGTGTGTGACCCCTCTATTCCATATGTGAGTCTAGTCGGAAAGCTATCGTTAGCCTGCATCATCAACAAATCATGTCAGCAATAATAATCAATCAGCATAGCATCTAATAAGATGTACATAAGTCATATCAACAACAATCAAACCCCAACAGTCCACTCCCTTACTCGATCCATAGTCCAATGGGTGTCATAAATGCCTCTGCATCCTTGAGGTTTGAAGTCTTGCACACTCAAGAGAACCCAATCAATAGCACTTGTCTTTTTGAACACACAAAATAAAATATCCATAATGCATCATAATCATAATCAAACGACCAATAGTATAATAATCTAGATCGCTTGCAAGCAAGTTTCCTCAAAGAACAATTTCGCTCAGTGTGCACAAGAGTGGGATGTTACAATATGGAATCTCTAGACCAAGATGATATTTAAGTAGAAGATGATGTAGATGAGCAGGTAGATGTGTTAGACGAAGAAGTCAAAGAAGTTGAGCTATAGTAGATGACAATGTTCTCGATATATGATAATATCGACAATTAGGGTTAAGGTTTATATTGTTGCATAAAACCCTAATTCAATCGTGTTGTAGTTTCCACATCTAAAAATGCACACTCACACTTAATAAATACATGTTTTTATTTTAAACTATAATTCATTCTCTTGTGCAAAATGCACGCTAGGCTTCATAAAAATGCACACCTAGGTCTTAAAACATTTCTAATTTGAGTGATTCAAGTTTCTGAGGGTGTCTTAGATAATTTTATACATGTCTACATATTTAGATTTTCACCATAAAAGTGGTTTCTATGTAAAAGAATCAAAATCTACCTTTTAAATTTAGAGACCAAAATAGTAGAAAGTGACCTAATGGAAATGCATGCCCATGATTCTATATAGCTCAAAATTTAGTGATATAAGTTTTGGGGTGAATTTAATAACATTATAAATCTATCTATATCATCGAGATTGCATTTTCAAATGAAAAAGGACTTCTACCTTGAATCAATATTAAAGATTTTTTGGAAAATGGAGGGTAAAACTGTGTTACTGTAAAGTGCACGCCTAGGACTCATATGACCTCTAAATTGAGTGATTCAAATTATGGAGTTTGTGTTTTATCATTTTACATATTTCATACATTTATTTGTGCATTTTGAAACCAAAAACCCTCTGTTATGCATAAAGGCTAAAAAATAACTTCTAAGTGCATAAAAAATATTAAAGGGGAAAATGCATAAAAATGCATGAAAACAGGGCATGATGAAAAATGCACACCCTAGGAAAAAATTCCATGCATGGTGTTGGTAGTTTATAATTTACAATTTACAAGATTTTGGATATGTTGTAAAACCTAAAGACTATATACTAGGGTAATTTGTGCTCCTCTTCCTTTCATGGGTCATAGCTCATCTTCCTCTCTATCATGTGTATTGTGTTTTTTGGTCTATAGAAATGCATTTACATGTGTGAAATTGGTTGAATATATTTGTATGTTGTAGTTATATTGCTTCATTGTATTTTTGTTGTAATAGTTAATTACAATGAATATAACATTACTCCAGAGGAAATGAAATGAGACTTCAAACATTATTTGTGGAGTTGAATGTAAAGGGTGATAGGAAATGTTATTTCCATTGCATTCAATTCAGGGGCTTCATTAGAATAAGAATTTTAATAACGACAATTGAAAGACATTGTAGATAGTTTGGGCACGTTGAAGAGGGGTATGAATATCGTCCCTTGGTAATTTACTCATTATATGTGTTTGTATTGATTGTATTCGTAAAAAATTATATCCTTTTAATATTTGTTACATACACTCATTTTATGTTATTGTTTGTAATTATAAAGAAAGGGCATCCTAAGTGAAATCTTGGGAATGTTCCAAGTAGTAATAGAAATCATGTTGTACACATTGAGGAAGATGGAGCAAATATTGGAGATCAAGTTATTCCTATGGAAGAAGATGACACCAATAATACGATTGAGAATGATGGTATAAATGGATTGATCCAAGACACATTTTCTCCAATGGATGACAATTCTGATTATATTCATGATGTACCTATGATTGAGAATTCATGACAACCTCTTTATGAAGGCTCGAGGACAAATATTATCTCAACTATATTGTTGTTGGTGAACTTGAAGTTATTGCATGGTTTGTCAAACACTTGTCTCACCCATATCCTAAGGTATTTAATATAATTCGTCACCTGTACATAAAAGGTTTGCTTTTTTCTATATTTTAGTGTTAATTAATGTGAAAATTAAGGATGCAATATTTACGATTAATATTTTTTACATTAACTAGTTATATTTTATGTTGTAAATTTTTAAGTGAATTTCTTTTATCATCATCAAATAATTTACCTCGCACATACCGATAATTATCTGCCATTATGAAAGATATTGGAATGGAGTATCAAGCTATTGATGCATGTCCTAATGATCATATTATATATTATGGACAATATGCATCAGAAACAAAATTCCCACAATTTCAAATCAATAGATATCAAATCGATCAAGTAACAAAACAAGTGCCTTGCAAGGTTATACATCATATTCCCATAATTCCATGTTTGTAGTGACTATTTAGGTGCCAAAGAATAAAACAGTTTATGGATTACCATGCATGGAACAAAAGTGAAGATGGCTTTCTTTGAATTTTTGCATATGGTTCTGCATTTAGGAACATCGAAGAAATATGGCCAATATTTAAAGAAGAACCTCATAATGTTAGGCTTTCATTGGTAGCTAATTGTGTCAATCCATTTGGAGAGGTCAAGTCTATTTACTTAGTGTGTCCTATTTTGTTATAAACAATAACCTTCCTCCTTGGATCTCAATAAAGAGGAAGAACACAATGTTGGCAATGATTGTTTCAGGTATTTGCTTACAATAATTTTTTGAACATAGGATTTCATTTTTCTTCTTCATTGCATAATTTCACACACACACACACAAAATAATAATTATTTGTATTTCCAATCAAATTAGGTAAGTACCAATATGAATTTATATATTGAGCCTCTTGTTGATGAGCTACTAAATTTATGGGATGGCATCACTATGTACGACATCTCTAGACCAATAGGGAAAAAGAAATTTCAATTCCATGGAATACTTACATAGACAATTCATGATGCCCCAAGGCTAACACATTTTTGTGGTATGTAATGTACTCCTTCACTTTAATAGTATATACTTTTATGAACCTATCATGCATGTTTTTTAAATAATTCCTTGGTATATAATTGGTATATATTTTTTTGGTCCGACGATGAAACCTCGTCATTCAAGAATTTTAGGAAAGGAGGTGTTTTATGAGTATAACACTTCCACCCTAAGAACCATAGTTATCAAACTACCAAAAAATATATTTTCAATTTGAAACAAGAGTCTGGAATAAAACCCTGAAGAATGACACCTCACCTATGGAAGTTGGAATATAATAGAAATCGTCAAGGTAATTAATTAGTCTATGTATCATATATATTGTTTTACAATTTTTATTTGTATTGAATTTTGTTTAATGTATCAAAAAATTATTGTTGTAATTTCATTTATTTTTCATAAAGGTCATCAAGTCATTAATGGACTTCCACGAGGAATTAAAAGTTACCCTATACAATTCAATATGTTTCCCTACTATGAGAACCTACAAATAACTCATTTGTTCGATACAATGTATATCAGGAAGAATGCAACATAAATATTATGGAGAATCTTAGATCGAAGGAGTAACAAAGAAAAAATTGTCAAAATTTGTCGTGACATTGAGGAAGCCAATCATGCAATGAAAAATGTGATTAATTCAAATAGTGATGGAGATCGAGATAGTCTTCCATGATTATTTATTGAGAAGAAAAACAATGTTGTAGAAGAGTTCATTAGGAAAATTAAATTCCCATGGAATTTTCTTCAAAAATAAATAATATCTTAATGAAGAAAGGTGAATTTGGTGGGGTAAACACTCTTGAATGGAATACCTTCATTAAGGTAATGATTTTTTTATATTTCTATATTGGTATACATATTTTTGATATTTTTTGTTTACTTTTTTGTTACAGTATGTTCTACCTCTAATGTTTATAATGATTCATTTTTGTTACAATATGTTCTACCTCTATCTCTTCTAGACATCTTTGAAAACAACATAAAATAAATCATATATGATCTTGGAAAATACATGAAGCAAGTAATGATTTATGTCCAAAATGTTAGCTGTAGGACTTGTTGACATGTGTTTTACTTGCAAACTATATAAAAAAAAATTGAAACCCATGATTTTATTGCATCATGTGTACGTTGTTGTCATCCAAATAAATCCATAAGGAAGATATAAAGTATTGGAGGAGAAAATTTCCTTATCTAATGTGTGAAATGAAAAAGTACCTACCTTCGGTATTTTTCAATGCACAAGAACACTACCTCATACACCAAGTTAAGGAGATTGAAATGTGTGGACCTGTACACACAAGGTCAGTGTGGATGGTGGAGTGGAATTTGAAATCATTGAAGGATTTTGTTAGACAAAGAGAACGTACCGAGGGTTCTATGGTGGAGGGATATATGGTATATCAATACTTGGTGTACATTAGTCAATACCTTGCTAAATTAGCAACAAATATGAATGTGCCTCGCATTTGAGGTGTCAACTCCATCAACACATTTGAAGGGGCAGTACTATTGGGGAAAGGTAGAATGCGGAAAGTGAAAGGTAATTAGATGGTAGAGATATATAATACTTTTGATTATTCATTTTAATATATATCGTACCTATTTAACTTGTATTCTTCCATGAATTATTAAGCTTTATCATGGTACCTAATTATTGATGAGTTGTTATTTTTTCATATAGCTAGTTGAGAGTGGGATGCACTACATTTATACATCACAAACAATATTGATTGGATAAAGGTATGGATAGAGACATGTATACAATGTTATGGTAGTTTATCATGGGAAGGTTTGGCTACATTGGTTAAAGAGGCTCATCATAATCAAGATACGAATATTACACAGAGGGAAATTGATTTAGCATATGGTTTAAATGATAGACATGCAAGCATATTCACCCACATTTTTTAGTTATTTTCCATTATATTAATTTATGTGGCTTATTTTTTTCTTAAAATATTTACTAAGTCTAAATATGTTTATTAATTTACAATGTGTTTTTTACGTGTTGGGCATATTGCAGTTGAAACACCACAAGGCTATGTGGTGAAATGGCTATAAATTTTGCATCAAAAAGTTGGATGACAAGAATAAAACCTTTGATTGTGGGATAATTGTAGTCTTTCAGGTCACTAATGTTTCCTCTAGAAGTGGCAGACATCCAGAGGTATTTGAAAATAGATACTATGGGTATTTGGATGATATACTTGAGTGTGAATTTAAATCCTTTAAATTAGTCCTATTCGAGGTCAAATGGTATAGGTTATAGATAAATGAATGTGATCCTTAAAGAACTATTATTGATCATGCTAATGGATTTACCATGGTTAATATGAGGATGGTTGAGCGGTACTGTGTAAAATCATCAGTTCTAATCCTCGTTAATTATAATGAAATTGTATAAATATGAATTAGGTTGGTGAGTCGATGTGTTTGGGTGAAGAGCCTGTATTGATTTAATGTGGCCGACGGCCGAATTACATTTTATGAACATTGAAATAATTAATAAAAGTGATCATTTTTGTCTGCAATAAGAAAGGAATGAAGAACGATGGAGGGATATGATTCCATAAGAGATATAGGGGTCCAAGGGGGAATTATTCATGGGTATTAATCCAACCCACATTCCTGGAATTATTATCTTTGTGTTGAACCTTCTATTTGTCAATTGAGTGTATGAGAAGCCAATCATTTAACTCATGTAAGAGGGTGAGTGTGAGTGGTCACATCCCATAGTTATTGGAGAGCATGATATGAAGTAAAATCATCCTTGAGAAGAGTGTGAGTCAAGCAAGAAAGGAAGAAGATAAAATTCGTATGCAAAATATGGACCGCTTTTACATGTTGTTTTTGGGCAAAAAAGGAGGAGCAAAGGGTTGGGAAGAGGACCAGCCATGGTATACTTGAAGGCATCCATTTTTTGGATATTTTTTTTTGTGAAGAGAGAGGCATGTTTTCCTTTAAAATCGGGCTATAAGTTTGTGGTGCGACTTCATGTTGAGGAAATATCTCAAGAGCCTTGTGAAGGGTGTTGTGAGAAATTGTGAAACAATTGAAAGTTCTAGGATCCCAACTGAGGAATTCCAGGCCAACTTAGTGCACTAGGAACTCTGTTAAACAAATGATACAGCCCAAGGGACTGTGAGCAGTGAAGGGGGTACATTCCTTGGGTAGTTCAGGTTGTGGGGAAGAGAGAGCTAGAGGATTGCAACTGTTGTGGGAGTAAAACCTGGGTTTGGGGGATGATGTGTGTGGAGAGTGTTATCATACTAAGTTGCCTTGGGTCTTTAGCCTTTAATTTAATTTTTTCCCTAAGCCTTGGATGTAGCCTATGCCAAGGATTTCCTTAAGACTGAATATCAAACTGACAATCTTTCCAAAGGGTGCCAAGAAATCATCTCATTGGAGAATTTGATAAAATATTGAGGATCATTCAGAAGTACTTCATGTGTGAAGGGAGGTTCAATACACTATACCAATACCATATAAGGCTTCTGCTACATTTTACTAGAAAAATTGAAATGAACATTCCCTTCTATTTTCTAAGGAGCATAGGAAAGATGTCAAACAGGGTTCAATCCAAGTCAAAGGCTGTGGATACCGGCATCTTTCATTCTAGGTTGATTAGAATGTTGGTTTCTGAAGAGATGATAAAGAAGGATATCTCATGGGAACACTTCATTACCGATGCTCACATGAAATTGGACATAGAAACTACTCCTCATTCACAAATAGAAAGTCCTTTTCCATCCACCAGTGTTTCTCAAACAGGTACTGAAAAGAAAAAAAATGGCAGAGTTCATGTTCAAGATCAAGAAGCCATCAAGGAGGTTTCAAGAACTAAGGAGTAGGCCTATCATTCTCCATAGAGAGACCTTTCACCCCCTCCTGCACCAGAGTTAGAAGAGGTCCCTTCCTCTACTAAAAGTACAACAAAGAAAGGGAAGAAGGTACACTTCTCTCCATCTCCTTCAACAGCTAGCACCAAGGTCAGAAGGCCTTTCACAAGGTCATCAGCTCTTAAAGAGGTTGTTGAAGAACAGGTCCTACCAAAGGTCTCCACTCTAAATAAGAAGAACGATAAGGGAAAAGGCATTGAGAATTCTGTTTAGATAGAAGAAGTAATCCCTGTGCAGCAGGAAGAGGAAGCCATAAAAAACCCTGTTGAGACTGTTCACATCACTACTCCACCTAGCAGCCAAATGTTCAAAATATTGATCAGGAAACTCAGGGATGATAGGGAGGTGGATCATTTGAAAGAATAATTCATGTCTAACAGGGTTAATATGAAAGAATTCATGGATGGCTACAACCACACTCTTGATCTAACAATATTTGCAGCAAGAAGAGCCCAACCTCTTCATAATCAACTCAAGAAGCTCTATAGGAAAAATAGAGGCATTCAATCTTAGAACATAAAGCTCAAAGTGAAACTACAACTGTTTCAAGATGAAATGGATCAAAGAAAATTGAATGTATTGGTTGAAGCTGCTATGGAAAAGGAGAAACCAATAGCCAAGGAGAGCATAGTTCCAGTGAAGAAGCTTGTTACTGCTAAAGGGAATCATATTGTTGTGCCAAAGGGAATTCCTCCTTCTACAAGAAGGAGTGTCAGGTTAATGAAGTAATTGGTGAAAGGTGAGCTCCATTTTTGAAGATGGCCCCATTTTGCAAAGATAAGTAATTAAGGAAATACTACATCTGCCACCTATACAGGCTATACAGGCTTCTAGTGCTTACTGTTCATAGTTTTGGGTTTTTGAAAAGAATTAATCCTTTCAATAGTAGTAGCGCAAACATTCTGTAGCACTATGGTGCTACAGAATAGTCTAATTTTCATGTTCCATCAGTCTGCTACCTATAACGTTGCTAAATCGCCCAAGACTAATGGCATTTCTAACTGCCTGAGGGTGCTACCAAATATGTCAATGTTGAAGTGATGGTGCTGCGAATTATGATGGATCTACCAAATTGCACGTAGACACATAGGTGGGCATGTTGGAACAGGGTCAGACCCAGGGTTCAACGCTCAAGAGCGCACCAACAAAACCCTAACTATTGGACCTTTCGACAACACCTATGAAGCAGATGAAGTCTCACCCGAGGTAGAGGCAGGGGTGGTTGCAGGACTCAGATGTTTGCAACCTTATCTGGGACACTGATCTGTGATTATATCTTTAACAAGGCACATAGCATAGATCCTTCATCAATATTTAACCCATCTGGTACTCCGCAGATAGCATAGAGCATCGCAGTGAATACTTATACTAAATATGATTCAGTACTTAGCCACAAGAATATAGGTTAGATTCAATAGATAAATCACTAAGCATCTTATATATCGGATCTAACATTCATTCATATATCATCAGCATAGAGCATAACTAGATCTACTTAATCATATCAAGCACTTATCCAAGAAAGAGATAAACACATTAGAGAGAAGCAAAAAGCACTATACACATAGTTACCATGGTTCACCCCCACCCTAGGGCTACGTCCACAAAGTCTTCTTTATATTATCTTGGTTAGAAGTTACAGCACAGAGCTTCAATGACCCTTACTTCGCACAGGACAGAAGATCTGCGCATCTCGCTAGATCCTTCTTCCTTTCTCTTCAGCACAAGACTACAACAACTTGCACTCAGCTTTCTGATCTCATGCACAGAGCACTCTAAGATACATACCATCACACAGATCCAGTTACTAGCACAAAGATTTCAGTTATACATCACATAGATTTACTACATTTCTCTCCCTTCTACTCTATTTACATTGCCTATTTATAGATTACAAAATGGGCCTAAGCATGGGTCAACCCATGGGCCGACATCCCTTTCCTGTTACATCAACCCAAAACCCTAAAATAGACACAAAAATAGGTCTTGTTTCCTTAATTTCCGCTTCGCGTTGCGCTCCTTTGTTGGAAGGTTGTCACAGTCCAAAAAGTGGTCAAATATGACCAAGTATTCTTCAAAACTTGATCAAGGGCCAATAGGCCCCCAACACTCACCTGTGACTCGTCCCAGGTCACTTAGGTCTGACCAATTTTGCTTTGTACGCCTTGAACTTGGCTCGAGCTGCTTCGACTTGCTGCAGTGCGACAGTCTCTTGTTCAGTAAATTCCTGGATTACTGTGTCACTGAGCGGTCCTTCCAGGCATTGTTCTGCAATGATGACACCCTGTTCAAGTTCAACTGCCTGGATCGGATCCATAGTGATGTGGTGGTCCAACCATAGGTATCTTCCATGGTAGCAGGACAACAATAATCTAACGCATGCATTTACTTCCTGATGCCTCTCGAAATGTGGAATATTCATCACATTGAGGAGGGTTGATTGCGAAAGGTTATGGGTCCATTGTTGCAGTACAATCTTGGGGTTCTTTCCTTTTGTAATAGTCAAGTACTTGTACGGGGCTAGCATAATGTATACCTTGAAATCTCCAAGGTTGAAATCACTAAATTTCAGCGTGGTGAGCTTCTCCTGGTCAGCATGAACTACACGCACCCCTTTCGGGAGGTACGTAGTGACTACAGCATATTCGAAGTCTCTAGGTACAGTGTCTCAATTCACTGGTCTGCTTAGTGGTGGGATATATTTAGGAAAGATGCTTGGGATCATCTTCACAGTGGAAAAGTCATTTCCAAGCTTAGATCATCTTTCCAAAGGCGGTCGGGATGGTCCTGCTCGAGCAGTGGAGGGGGAAGCTGGTAGTGCACTTGAGGATGATGCCTATACACCTGCAAACATTCCGCGTTCTGACATGACTCTCTCAGTCATTAAATCAATTAGAAATTATTCAACAATTTTCTCAGCAGCACTGAGCTCCTCCGACATACAAACTTGGGTCAGCTGGCTCGGGTGCAAAGGAATTCAGAGACTATAGTGAATAGTAAGGTAATGATCTCAGGGTTCGCTCTCAAATTCTCAGTTAGCAAAAAGTATTCTCGGTGTGTGGCATGATGGGTTAAGTAGGAAATCTTAGCAATGGTCTGCTTGAAATGGACATGGGGCCTTCATTAACTCTATTCTATCTGTTCTGATGCTATCCAATGGTCTAGTGGTAACCCATAACTTCTTTTCGATCCGTTCGGAGCGGCAGTCGAACGGGTATATCGGTTCCAATGGCTATATTGCTTCATCATGGTGAAGTACTCTATGTCATTGTTCTGATATCTCGGTGAAGCTCCAATTCTGCAATTCTTCTTGCAGCGAAGTGTCCTCTAAAACCTCTTGTAACCTTACAGTATTATCCCTTTTCTTTATAAACAAAACAAAAAAATCACTTATCTTACTTCTACAGAGCACAAAGCTTTCAAATCTAAAAACTTTTGACTATTCTTACCATTATCAGAACACAAAGCTTACAGATCTTACCTCTTTTTTGTAGATCTAACCTTTTTCCTTCAGAACGTTCCACTTTTACTTTTCTTAAAGCATAGAGCATTCAGATATCACTTATTTTCTTCGGTATCAACCTCTTTCTTACAAATCTGACCTTTTCCCTACAGATCTGACCTCTTTTTCTCGGCACAAATCTTTGTAGGTCAAGTAGAATACTGCACACTAGGGAAACAGATCTACGCACAGGGCTTAGTTCGCACAAAGTTTTTTCTTCTTTTGTTCCCAGCAATCATAGTTCCTATCCTGGCAATGGAACCATTTGTTGGCATAGGAGCAGGCCTAGGGTTCAACGCTCAAGAGTGCACCAACAAAACCCTAACTACCAGCCCTTTCAACAACACCTGCGAAGCAGATGAAGTCTCACCCGAGGCAGAGGCAGGGGTGGTTGCAGGACTCAGATGTCTGCAACCTTAGTTGTGACACTAATCTGTGATTATATCTTTATGAGGGCACTTAGCATAGATCCTTCATCAATATTTAACCCATATGGTACTTTGCAGATAGCACAGATCATCACACTGAATAATTATACTAAAGATGATTCAGTACTTAGCCACCGGAATATAGGTTAGATTCAATAGATCAAGAACTAAGCATCTTATATATCATATCTAACATTCATTCATATATCATTAGCACAGAGCATAACTAGATCTACTTAATCATATCAAGCACTTAGCCAAGAAAGAGATAAACACAATAGAGAAAAGAACAAAGCACTATACACACAGTTACCGTGGTTCACCCCCACCCTGGGGCTATGTCCACAAAGTCTTATTTATATTATCTTGGTCAAGCAGTTATAGCAGAGAGATTCAATGACCCTTACTTCGCACAGGATGGAAGATCTGTGCAGCTCGCTAGATCCTTCTTCCTTGCTCTTCATCACAAGACTACAACAACTTGCACTTAGCTTTCCAATATCATGCACAGAGCACTCTAAGATACATCCGATCACACAGATCCAGTTACTAGCACTAAGCTTTCAGTTATACATCACATAGATGTACTATCTTTCTCTCCCTTCTACTCTATTTACACTGCCTATTTATAGATTACAAAATGGGCCTAAGCATGGGTAAACCCACGGGCTAACATCCATTTCCCGTTACATCAACCCAAAACCCTAAAATGGACCCAAAAATAGGTCTTGCTTCCTTAATTTCTGCTTCACGTTGCGCTCCTTCCTTGGCAAGTTGTCGCAGTCCAAAAAGTGGTCAAATATGACCAAGTATTCTTCAAAACTTGGTCAAGGGACAACAAGCCCCCAACACTCACTTGTGACTCGTCCCGAGTCATTCAGGTCTGACCAATTCCGCTTCGAACGCCTCAATCTTGGCTCGAGCTGCTTCAACCTGCTACAGTGCGACATTCTCTTGTTCAGTAAATTCCTAGATTACTGTGTCACTGAGCGGTCCTTCCAGGCATTTTTCTGCAGTGATGACACCCTATTCGAGTTTAGCTCCCTAGCTTTCAAGTTCGGCAAACAGTTGGCATGCCTTCTCTTGGAGTGGTTGCAGTCATTGAGAGACTTTCATTACTTTAATTTGCAGCGTGTGTACTTGTTGTTGGGTTGTGCGTTGTTCTGTGAACCTATTCATTATTTCGACTGGGGTCATGGACTTCAACTGTGCTTGTAGCACATCTGCATGCTTCTTTACTTCGTGGAGCTATACCTCCAATGTCTACAATTCTGGATTCTCTGTGAGGGTTTCATAAGTCTGGGCACTTCTAGTGCTTAGTTGCCTACATTCTGAAGCCAAGGTTTTTAATCGTTCGACTGCGCTTCGAGCAGTGGCCTCTCTTAGATCTCTTATCTCTTGGGGTGTCTTAGGCACAGTGTGGAGCTCCAGATCCGTGATGCGTTGTTGAAGTTGTTGGATTACTTCTTCCAGCTGGGTCACCTGCTATGGGAGATGATCTTCCATATTCACTTCTATGATCGTCACAGAGTGCATTGATTTGTAGGATACCTTGTAACCTCACATGCCTTTCTCCAGATCGCCATATGTGTCTTTTATTTTTTGAGAGAGAGCACGATCTGCGGTCTTTATCATGTAAAATTCCTG
>JASDQU010502248.1:12815-33901 GCA_032191745.1 Picea mariana | reverse complement strand
TATTTTTGCGGTACAATCTTGGGGTTCTTTCCTTTTGTAATAGACAAGTACTTGTGTGGGGATAGTATGTTGTATACCTTGCAATCTCCAAGGTTGAAATCACTAAATTTCAACACGGTGAGCTTCTCCTGGTCAGCATGAACTGTGCGCACCCCTTTCGAGAGGTATGCAGTGACTACAGCATAGTCGAAGTCTCTGGGTACAGTGTCTCAATTCATTGTTCCACTTAGTGGTGGGATATATTTAGGCAAGATGCTTGGGATCATCTTCACATCGACAAAGTCATTTTTGAGCTTAGAATGTCTTTTCGAAGGCGGTCGGGATGGTCCTGCTCAAGCAGTGGAGGGGGAAGCTGAAAGTGTACCCGAGGAAGATGCCTGTACACCTGTAGACATTCCGCATTTTGACATGGCTCTCTCAGTCATTAAATCAATTAGAACTTCTTCAACAATTTTCTTAGTAGCGCTGAGCTCATTCGACATACAAACTTGCTTCAGCTGTCTTGGGTGCAAAGGAATTCAGAGACTATAGTGAATAGTAAGGAAATGAACTCAGGGTAAGTAAATCTCAGGGTTCATGCTCAAATTCTCAGTTAGCAAAAAGTATTCTCGGTATGTGACATGATGGGTTAAGTAGGCAATCATAGCAATGGTCTGCCTGCAACAAACATAGGGCCTTCATTAACTCTGTTCTATCCGTTCTGATGCTATCCAACGGTCTAGTGGTAACACATAATTGCTTTTCGATCCGTTCGGAGTGGCATTCGAATGGGTATATTGGTTCCAACGGCTATATTGCTTCATCATGGCGAAGCACTCTATGTCATTGTTCTGATATCTTAGCGAAGCTCCAATTTTGCAATTCTTCTTGCTGCGAAGTGTCCTATAGAACCTCTTGTAACCTTACAGTATTATCCCTTTTCTTTCTTAACTTCCTAGCCTTCTTCCCCGTGAGCTTCGTCTCAATAATGATTTTACCATTTTAATGTTTATCTTCTATGGTCTTAGTTACTTCACGCTATTGACAGTCTTTCCTAGGGTTCCTTTATAATAATTCTTCTGTATCAAAAATAGGTAACTCGATCTTGTGTGGATCCTCAAGTGTTCTCTTAGCTTCATCATCGGAGTTGCTAATATTAAATATCTGCGATATGCTCTTCAGTTCTTCAATCAAGTGTGCGATCCTTCTAGTCATAAAGTCTTTTAACTCTTGCTTCTTCTGTTCCAAAACTTTTTCTTCCTCTTTTCATCTAGCTTGTTCTCTATCAATCCAAGGTTTTCCTATGATCATGGTAAACGGGGCGTTGTCTTCAAAAAATTTAATGATCTCAAAGTCTTCCTCTGTCAAAGTTCCATTGACATTCATAGGTATCTAGGCGAGCCTTACACATAGGTTTACTAGCTTTCCTCTGAAGAAAATTGTTCCTCCTAGGGAAGGGATCATGGCAGGCTTTCCTATAGCTTCCCAAGTTCTTTCTAGCATAATGTTCACTAGTGTTTCTTCATCAAGAGTACAGTCAATGTCAAAGTCCCCTATTCTTGCTTTGATTTTCTCCTTTTATTTGAATATCTCTGATAGCCTAACATGTCGGTGGTCATTCAAGGTATCTTTCATCTGTAGCAATATCTTTTCTGAATCTTTCTGGGTTTTTGCTATAATCTTGGTCTCTTGATCTCCTTCAGGGTTTGATTTCATTCAGCTTCTCAAGCCTAGCAATCATTCTAGGGAAATCCAATACTTCATGGTCCATAGCCTTACAACAGAGGCAAGTAGGTCTTCTCCCAAGGCATTCCTTAGCAAGATGTCCTGGTCTTCTGCAACTATAACAGAGGGTTAATCCTCTCTTTCATTTATATGTTCCCCAACTCCTTCTGTACTGTGCACCAATATCATGGTAGCTAGCCTGCAAAAAATTCTTTCTAGGATCTTGCATCCACTTTTTAGTCCAGACATTCTTTCGATGCATAGGTATAACATATCTATCACTATACTTATCAAATCTATTTATATCAAACTTTCTTTCATCTATTAATGCCCTAGTTTTGAAGCTAGGACATAATCTATCAAACATACCTAGATCCATGCTTTAGAAACAAAAAAAAAAAAAATCACTTATCTTACTTCTACAGATCACAAAGCTTTCAAATCTAAAAACTTTTGACTATTCTTACCGTTATCAGAGCACAAAGCTTACAGATCTTACCTATTTTCTGCAGATCTGACATTTCTCCTTCAGAAAGTTCCACTTTTACTTTTCTTAAAGCATAGAGTGTTCAGATATCACTTCTTTTCTTCGGTATCAACCTCTTTCTTGAAGATCTGACCTTTTCCCTTCAAATCTGACCTCTTTTTCTCAGCACAAAGATTTGTATGTCAAGTAGAATACTGCGCAATAGGGAAACAGATCTACGCACAGGGCTTAGTTCGCACAAAGATTTTTCTTCTTTTGTTCCCAGCAATCACAGTTCCTGTCCTGGAAATGGAACCATTTGTTGGCATAGAGGCAGACCTAGGGTTCAACGCTCAAGAGTGCACCAAAAAAATCCTAACTACCGACCCTTTCGACAACACCTATGAAGCATATGAAGTCTCACCTAAGGTAGAGGCAGAGGTGGTTGCAAGACTCAGATGTCTGCAACCTTAGTTGGGACACTGATCTGTGATTATATCTTTAACAGGGCACATATCATAGATCCTTCATCAATATTTAACCCATCAGTTACTTCGCGGATAGCACAAAGCATCGCAGTGAATACTTATACTAAAGATGATTCAGTACTTAGCCACAGGAATATAGGTTAGATTCAACAGATCAAGCACTAAGCATCTTATATATCAGATCTAGCATTCATTCATATATCATCAGCACAAAGCATAACTAGATCTACTTAATCATATCAAGCACTTAGCCAAGAAAGAGATAAACACATTAGATCAAAGCGCAAATCACTATACACATAGTTACCGTGGTTCACCCCCACCCTGGGGCTATGTCCACAAAGTCTTCTTTATATTATCTTGGTCAAGTAGTTACAACGGAGAGCTTCAATGACCCTTACTTTGCATAGGACAGAAGATCTGCGCAGCTCGCTAGATCCTTCTTCCTTGCTCTTCAGCAGAAGACTACAACAAATTGCACTTAGCCTTCCAATCTCATGCACAGAGCACTCTAAGATACATTTGATCACACAGATACAGTTACTAGCACTAAGCATTTAGTTATACATCTCATAGATGTACTACCTTTCTCTCCCTTCTACTCTATTTACATTGCCTATTTATAGATTACAAAATGGGCCTAAGCGTGCGTAAACCCACAGGCCGACATCCCTTTCCCGTTACATCAACCCAAAACCCTAAAACGGACCCAAAAATAGGTCTTGCTTCCTTAATTTCTGCTTCGCGTTGAGCTCCTTCCTTGGCAAGCAGTCGCAGTTCAAAAAGTGGTCAAATATGACCAAGTATTCTTCAAAACTTGGTCAAGGGCCAATAGGGCACTACCGAAAGTTTGACAAAGACACACATGAAGGCGCTACTTAAATTTTGACATAGGTTGAATTTTGCACAGAAGACACATGGGCTTGGCGCTACTCATTCAACTTGTCTAGTTTGGAGGTTACGCTATAGAATCACAGGAAATTTGGTAAAGGCACTTCAAAGGCTCGCTACTCAGAGCGCTACCAAAGGATGATACCAATAGGTACCAGGAATCAAGGAGGTCTAATTAGCATCTTTATGAATAACTGATGATGTGGAGAATTGCAGAAATAACAACTGGCCTCATGATGATAGTTACATGCTCTCTGAAGGACACTTGGCAGGCAAGGAGTTGTGAATCAAAGGAAGATAAAGTTAGTTCAAATATTGGTTGGATCAGTGGCCAAAATTTTCCCCTTTTATAGCACAGTTGTTAGTTTAAGTTGTTAGATGGAATAACTACTTGGAGATTTTCATGGGAAGGAGGCCAACTCGCACCTCCAGTGGTTGCCTCCCCTTTTGTTATAAATATATAGTCTAAATGCTTTAGTAGGTTCAGATGGTTGAGATAGGCTCCCTTATGAGATAATATTTTGATGAAGTTACTGTGAACTTGTTATGTACTTGATTTGAGACATCTTGGTTAATATAAATCAACTTTATTTTTCGATCTCATTTGCCTCTGATGCTAAAGTATTCATGCTTGAATGATTCACATAGATTATTGTGGTGATATTATGATGGATGTTTGATTATAATATTATTATGATTTTTCTTTATTTTCCTTAAAATTTTAACTCAATAAGGTCTTGTGTTAAGAGTTTTTCTTCCTTAGGTTGCTTGCTGACCTGATGTTTATAGAAACCTCTAAATTTTTCTCACCAAAGTCTTCCCTCTGTTCACCTTTTACTCCCACTTACTGATTGAATTTATTCAATACCTCGATTGCTTGTGCATGCTAGCTCAAATTTCTGAGTTAGAACATTATCATATTGATTCTTAACCATTTTACCCATTAAAAAACTCATTTTAATTTACACATAACCTGATGGGTACTGGTTTTACCTTTCATGCAATCTGAGGGTGATTCCTAGTGCTAACATTCTTGGCATTATTGTCGGGGAACAAATTGAAGACATTTCCTTGGGATTGAATGACAAATCTTGCTAGTTCTGAAGATGCATTGGAACTCAGTATCTTGAAGATTGCAGATTGCACCTGGTGACTCCATTGTTTTAGCTCAGGTGCCTAAAGGTAGACATACAAGATCAAATCCACAACTACCTTTGGTTCCACCTGAGGCTGACCCAGAGAAGATAATCAACAAGGGAAAATCTTCTCAAGAAATTTTTTTTCCTACTACTACAAGTGCTTCTGGTCAGTTGCCTGATTCCACTCTTAATACTCCAGTTGTTATATCAAGTAATCCTTCTTTAGCTTCTGCTGAAGTATCTAAGAATCTTGATTTTGAAAAGTTTCCTATTGATTACTCCTCTTTTGAACCTGATTTCAAAGAAGAAAAATTTGGAATTCTTTCTTCCCCTGATGTTGTAAAGTGGTTTAGTCTTGAGAGTCTTGAAGATTTTCCTACTTTAGGCTCTGCTACCCCTCCTATAAAATTTTCTACAGCAAAAGAAGAGGAAACCTCATCCCCTTTACAAACTTTACTATATTTTTCCAAGACTCGGCCTTCTACTGTGAAAACTGAAATTCCCCCTTCATACTTTCCTTTTTCTCCTAAGCTACACACAGTCAAGTTTCCTTCTCCTCCTTGTTCACCAAGATTCTAGAATCCAATGGTAGGTGCTAACCCCCTTGCAAATAGGATGGATGCCATAGTGGATGCAATATATGCCCCTCTTGTCTTACCTCAGCCAATGAATGCTCTCCCTAATGGAGATTATTTAAAATACATGCCCAAATTCACAGGACAAGAAGACATAACTGTTGAAGAACATCTTGTTGCCTTCTACAGTTATGGAGACAATCAAAATATTGAAAATGAGGATGTGTGGATGAGAGTCTTTGTCCAAATCCTTTTTGGTGAGGCTAGGAAGTGGTTTAGGGGTTTGGCCCCTGGATCCATTACTAGGATTGAGGAATTAGACAATGCCTTTTTGAGACACTAGGGGGACAAAAAGGACTTTTTGTATTATATCACAGAATTTGGATCCCTAAAGAGGAAAGAGGGAGAGTCTGTCTCTGACTTCTCTAAAAGATTCAAAAAAATGTACAATAAGATTCCTGTTGAGATAAAGTCTACATAAACCTCTGCAAAAATCACTCATGCTAGTGCCTTTGACCCTGAGTTTTGCCTTCTACTAAGAGAAAGAAGATCAGCCTCCTTAGCTCATATGCAAGATGCAACCTTGGAGGCAGAATCCAACATAGTGGCATATGATAAACTCAGGGGGAAATATGATAGGGACAGGAGAAAAAATAGAGTTGAAGCTTCAACTTCTAATTCCCCTATCGTTCATTCTCAAGTAGATGAATTTGCCAAATTAGTAAAATCCCTTTCTACTGAGATTGAGAAGTTAAAACTGGAAGGAAAACAGACATATAGAAATACTCAAAATGTTGATAACAGAGGTAACTTCAAGAGACCTAATAATACTCCCCAGATCCTTCCAAGAGACCCTAGAAATAGAGATAGGGGTGATCAAAAGATACACACTCCTTTACAGAAGAACCTTGTTGTCGATGATGAAGAAGAGGAGGAAGAAGTTGATCCTGAGATTCATTTCTTGGGTGACACATCACCATCCCCTCACTTGACTCAGTCTGCATATGAGAAATCCTTGATGGAAATTCAAATAAATGAATTAAGTAAGGGAGAGAAAGGAAAATAATGTGCTCATAAATATAATCTGAGATCCAAAAAGAATGAGGAAAAGACTGATGCTTCTGATCAACTAGCCCAAAAGGAAAATTCTGCCAAAGCTGTGACAGTTGGAAACAAAGAAAAATAAACTCAAAACCCTGAAGTATTGATCATAAATCCTACCCCTGAAGCCAAAGAGATCCTAAAATCCTCACCTCCTTTCATTTTTGAGAATGAGATCCAAAAAATCAATATCCCTGTACCTTTTTTGGAATTGATAAAAAATGAAGAATTTAAAAAATATCTCTCCAAAATGATACAACCTGAATCTTCTCCAAATGCCACCAATTCAGTAAATCTACAAGATGAAAAACCAACAATTATTGTAGGTCCTTTAATAGAATATAGATATGATTCATCCCCTCCCTTCTATACATCACTAAACATACAAGATAAGGTGTTGCATAATTGTTTGATGGACTCAAGGGCATCCCACAACCTCATGCCCAAAACTGTTATGGATGAACTTGGATTGGAAATCACAAAGACCTATCATGACTTATATTCTTTTGACTCTAGGAAAGTGAAATTCCTAGGGGTCATTAAGGATCTGGTTGTGACTTTATTTTAGCTTTCCATGAAAAGTGTATTCATGGATATCGTGGTAGTTGATGTTCCCCCCAATTTTGGCATGCTCTTGTGAAGATCCTAGATAAAAAGACTTGGGGGAACCTTGCAAATGGACCTATCATATGCTACTATTCCTGTGTTCGAGGGGGAGCACATAAGAATTTATAGGGAAGCTCAGTTGGCTTACATTATTAGTGATGAATCAAACCCCACTAATCATCCTATTTTTTCTCTTGATACTGATTTGGGATCCAACATTTTGTAGCTCACTGATGCTCTTGAAACTCCTCTTGAAATCAGAAAATAGTTTGTTACCTTTTGTGAGGAGCCTCCTCTAATCACCTATGTTTGGAAGATGTTCTTCGATGGAGCCTCTTCGAAGGAAGGTGCTGGTGCTGGAGTGGTATTTGTCTCACCATCTCAAGAGACTATATCTTTGTCATACAAACTAGAATTTGAAACTGCTAATAATGTGGCAGAGTATGAAGCTCTTGTCTTGGGATTGAGGACTGCCAAAGACATGGGGATTGAAGAGCTATCAGTATTTGTGGATGCTGAATTAATCGTCCAACAGATAAAAAATCTTTATCAAACTAAGCATCCTAGGATGAGATCTTACAGAAATGAAGTGTGGGACCTAGTGGACAGTTTTTTCTTAGCTTTCAACATTTCATTTATTCCAATAGAAGAGAATACCATGGCTGATTATTTGGGTGTATTAGCAAGAAATTTTAGATTCCCCCTACCACCTAAACTCAAGTATGATGTAGAAGTCAAATACAGACCTTCTATACCATACAATGTCAAGCATTGGAAGGTGTTTGAATATGATCTTGAAATTAAAAAATTCCTTGAGATCATTGATGAGTTTTCTGCATTACACATTGATCAGGATCATGACTCTGAAAATAATCCTCATGTTGATGTTTTCCTTAATAAAATTGTTAATCATCATATTGTGCAGTTACCTAGAAACTACATTCCAAAAGGACTAGTTCCTTTGGAAAGATTATTTGACAGAAATTATGTGGCAGTAAAGGGGAAAGTGTCAACTGATGATGTTGATGTAACTGAGTGCAATGTGCGTACAGAAAAGGATCCAAAATATGTCAAGTTTTCAAACAGCCTATTAAGGGAGCAAAGGGATGAAAATACTGAGTTGTTAAAATAATTTGCTGACGTATTTTCTTGAACTTATGAAAATCTCAAAACATATGACACAAGCATTATAGAGCACAAGCTCCCATTAAAGGAAGAGACCAAACCTTTTAGGCAAAAGTTGAGGCAAATAAATCCTATGTTGCTTCCTGTGATGGAAAAAGAGGTAAAAATTCTCTTAGATGCTAACATTATTATTCCTTTGAGTTATTTTGAAAGGTTGGCCAACTTGGTTCCAGTGAGAAAAAATAATGGATAAATCAAACTTTATGTCGATTTCCAGAATCTGAACAGAAGCTCTAAAAAGGATAATTACCCTTTGCCCAAGATGGAGCACATATTACAGAGGGTGACATGTGCATCCAGGATGTCAATGATTGATGGATTTTTTGGCTACAATCAGATCTTTATCTTGCCAGAATATAGAGAGAAGACAAATTTTACCACTCCTTGGGGTACATTCATCTACGCTAATATGCCCTTTTGTTTGATGAACATAGAGGTGACCTTTCAACAAGCCATGGACATAAAATTTATTGGAGATAAGGAAAAGTTTGTAGTTATATATTAGATGACATAACAATGTTATCACAATCTGATAAAGAACACTATGATCATTTGAAAAAGGTTTTCTTGAAATGCAGAAAATTTGGCCTCTCCTTGAACCCAAAAAATCATTGTTTTCCATGGAGGGAAAAGTATTGGGGCATATTGTGGCAGCTGAAGGGGTAAGGATTGATTCCAACAGGGTTGAAGCTATCCAAACCTTGTCACTTCCTAGATCCAAAAAAGGAGGTTCAATCTTTTTTGGGAAAAAATAATTTTTTGAGAAGGTTTGTTTCAAATTTTGCTGAGTTGGTGAAGTATATTACAACCATGTTGAGAAAAGGAAATGAAAAATGGACTGTTGAGTCCCATAATTCTTTTGATCAAATAAAGAAATCCTTGACTAAATCCCCTGTGCTCATCATCCCAGACTAATCCAAGGATTTTCTTATTTTTTCTTTTGCTTCATTTGATACAGTAGCAGATGTCTTATTGCAGAAGAATGTTGAAGGCTTAGAGAAGCCCATTGCTTTTTTTAGCAGGGCATTGAGAGATGTTGAATTAAAATACGACATCATGGATAAACAAACCTATGCATTGGTTAAAGATATCAAGTATTTTAGAGTTTATGTGCTGCATTCAAGATTCATTTCTTATGTCCCATCAGCTTCTGTAAATGAAATTCTTATTCAGCCTGATATAGATGGTAAAAGGAGCAAGTGGATTGCTAAAATCCTTGAATTTGATCTCGATATTAAGCCTACCAAATTGGTTAAAGGCCAAGGTTTAGCCAATTTGCTGGTTGAATCCAATTTCTCATCTTTGGGGGTAAATTTCATCAACAATTGCTCAGAAAATAAATAGGCCGAATTGACTGACAAAGGTTCTCAAGTCGTCCCTACTTTAGCAGATTGCAGCTGGTACAAGGACATTATATTTTTTCTACAGAAATTGCAGCCTCCAAATGGTATGGAAAAGAACAAGGTGAGATCCTTAAAACTCAAATCAATTAAATATTGCCTTGTTGATCAAGTCTTGTATTGGAAAGACCCATTAGGAGTGATTTGAGATGCCTAGACCCACAAGAAGCCCAAAAGATTATGTCTAATTTTCATGACAGTTTATGTGGGGGGCATCATTTTTGGAGGACCACTACATATAAGATTCTCAGGGCTGCATACTTCTGGCCTATTCTATTCACCTATGTGTGTGCTAAGATCAAAGCCTATGTTAAGTGTTATAAATTCTCTGGAAAGCAACAGCTCAAGTCTTTTCCATTAAATCCTGTGGTAGCTTCAGGACTCTTTCAGCAGTGGGGTCTAGATTTTATTAGGTAAATCCATCATGCTTCCAGTGGTCAACATAGGTGGATCTTGATTGCCACGGATTACTTTACCAAGTGGATAGAAGTTATACCTACAAGGAATGCTTCTCACAAAGTGATCATTGGTTTTCTTGAGGATATTATGGCAAGGTTTGGTTGTCCAAACATAATTGTAACTGATAATGCAACTTATTTCAAGGCTGACCCATTGATACAGTTCTGTGAGTAGTTTGGAATCACTTTGATTCACTCAACTCCCTACTATCCCCAAGGGAAGGGACTAGTAGATTCCTATAACAAGAGCCTTATAAATATCATCAAAAGACTGTTAGAGGACAACAAGAAAGCATGGGTTTCCAAGCTCAAATTTTTATTGTGGGATGACAGAGTGACAACAAAGAGGCCTCTTGGTCTTTCTCCTTTCCAGCTTGTGTATGGGGTTGAGGCCATATTTCCTTCTCAGCTGGCCTTGCCTGTGACAAAATTCTTTCAAGACTACCAAGGAGAGCCAAATGATATGATCAGAAGAATACATCAGCTAGCGGAAGTGGAGCAAACTCGAGATCAGCTTCTGGATAAAGCACATGATCATCAATAGAAGATCAAGAAGGTTTTCGACCAAAAGGTAAAAAAAGAAGACTTTCAGCTAGGAGACTTGGTGCTCAAGTGGGATGCACCAAAACAAGACAAAGGAAAGCACGGTAAATTTGAAGCCTTATGGATCGGTCCCTTCAAAATTTTTGAGGTATTCTCTAATAACACTTTCAAGTTGCAGAATTTGGAGGATGAATAAGTTTTTGGCGGCCCTGTCAATGGGCATTTTCTGAAAAATTACTTTGATTGATCCATGAGTGGATTTTCATGCCATTGAAAATATCATCTTTCTTTTATTTTTGTTTTAATAACTGACCCCATAGCCCTAGGATAAGGAACTAAATCTACTTGTTCTTGGCAGCCTGTAGGGGGCATGCCATCCCCTGTGGAGCCAAAAATGTTATCACACTAAGTTTCCTTGGGTATTTAGCCTTTAGTTTTAATTTTTTCCCTAAGCCTTTAGATTTAAATTTTTTTATCTATCCCCTTAAAAGTGTGTTTTCTTAGGTTCCGTTGATAAATAAAGGCTTAAGTCATGACTTATGTTTTGATCCTCACATAAAAATTTTGACCCAGGACCATTTTCATGACTTATCTTTTGATCTCCTCCATGACTTGACACTAAGTTCGACTCACTCCATGATCAGCTTGACTTGACATGCCACTTTCCTCACTCATTCCTTCATATCCTTGCCATGATGTCCCCTTTGTCCTTTGCTTACTAGTCAAATCATTTTTTTTGAAAGGGAGCGCTGCCAACTCACCAGGAATTTTCGTAGCACACTCCCTGTCCATCATATTTTACCATGATTTGTGGCTATGGATCTCATGTTATCTCTTCCTTGTTTTCAATTCCATGGTTAGTTAAAATATGCTTTCGAGGTTTCATATTTATGATTTTTCTAACGGATTTTGAATATTGAAAGTTCAAAGCTCTACGCTACAAAAAAATTACCAGTTCGGACTAGTTAGCAGTGGCGCTACTAGATCAGATGCTGAGGTGGATCCTGAGGCCGAATTTCTCATGATATTCTCCTAACATTTCTCTCAAACTCCAAGTTTTCATTATTCTCCAGGTATTCCATGGTTTTTTCCCCTCTGCATATCAATTTCAGGGAGAAATTATCGCCTGAAGTTTTGGTATTCAACTTTCTTGCATAATTCGAGGAGATATTTTCCGTCGCACTTTCCTATCAAACATCCACTGAAGCCTGCAACTACCATCACTTGACATATGCTCGCCATGCTCTCAAACTCTCAGTACCCAAGCAATTTTATTTTCCTACATGCGTAGTGTGCTACTCAGAAACACTATTGAAACGTCCTTGCCTTTTCCCCTACTTCCTCTACCTTTCAATTGGACTGTTTTTGACCCAGTTTTTAAATAATTTATAGTGTATCCCTTCACCATATAATTATTCCTCAATTTTAATACCTGTACACAGTCAAGGGATAGAAATTTACAACCATTGTTTCCTAAGCTAGTAATCAGTCTAAATTTGGGAAAATTTTCTGGAAAAGGGCAGCCACTCTTCACTATCAGATTATTTTTGAGGTCTGACTCTTTGTTTCTTGGTCATGACCACTCCATAGCTCTAAATATTTTTATCCTAAACTATGGAGACTCCTCAGAAGAAGAATTCCTACAAGGGAGTTAATGTGGTTAGAACTGAGCCTGCAGACATGCATATATTCGAGGCAGAGCCCATGGCTAGAGAAGTTTTTTGAAGGGTGGGCTACCTGAATTTCTGCCAAAATATGCAAAGAGGTCATCCTGAGGTGACAAGGAAGTTTACCTTACATTTTGATGGCCTGAATACCAAGGTATGGGACCTATAATTTGAGGTGTCTGAGACCTCTATTTCGGCTACTACAGGCATCCCTATCACTGGTGAGAGTTGGTTTAAATCCATGGCCTTGGATGCAGCCTATGCCAAATATTTCCTTAAGCCTGAATATAAAACTGACAATATTTCCAAAGGGGTGCCAAGAAATCATCTGGGTGGAGAATTTGATAAAATATTGAGGATCATTTAGAGGTACTTGTTGGCAGCAATGATATAATTACTATTGTTTATAATATTCCTACACAAGGTCTCTAAATTTTCATTACTTGTCATGAGCATTGTCACTAAACAACACTTGTCACTTATCACTTTTTACATATCTTCTTTTTTATTTTTGTTTTCATGACTGTAAGGATGAAAACTCACAACTGGAGTTGACATTTTGTTTTGATTTTGATTAAAGGAAAATTGCTCATGTGGTTTATTATACAATTGTCATATTTTTGCTATGAACATGATTGTTCTCCTTGTTTATGACCCTTGGTTCTTAACATGCCTTGGTTGCATAAGTGAAAAACCCCCATTCATTAATATTCAATTTTTGTATTGATATTGATGGATTTTTTATTCATGACACTTTGAATTATTCAATTTTTATTCGATGCACTTACCTTTGTAATAAAACTATGAATGTGCGCATTATAGTTTTCAAAGTGTTCTGATCCTAGCACGTACCCAATGCCAAGGTGGCATACGACATGTACAGCATGCCATTACTCTTCTGCATGGTCTTGGGCTTCACAATTTTTTCTTGCATGCATTGTAATTAACACCTCTACCCACCGTTTGAACTGTCACAACATTGTTTTGATAAGGCTCGGGGTTATGGCTCTGTGGCTTTCTACCAAACCCTACCTGTGTATTCTCTATTAATTACCAATCTGTTCAACATGGCTCCAGTGGCAAGGTTTGAGCCAAATGGCACCCAAACCCTTTTATCATTTGACAATGGCAGGGGGGATTTAGAGAGGAACGGTTGGCATTTATTCATCGAAAAAATTGAGGGTTTCAATATTCGAGTCGCCCAGGAATTTTCCTTGACCTTCGATGGCTGCAAGGAAAATATAGGAGACGTGTAGTTAGAAGTAACAGAAGAATTCTTAAGCCAAGCCACAGGATTTCCATCTGTCAGGCAAAAATGGTTCAAGAATGCGAAAGTTGAAGAGGTCCCCTGGACTTTGATGTTCACCTCACAAAAAATTACTAGTTGCGACCGAGGTATGCCAGTCTCATCCTTAAAACCTAGGTGGCATGATCTATTTGCTATTGTGAAACAATTCATTACGTGTGAAGGAAGATTCGGATTAGTTTTCCTATATCATCTGCGTTTTCTTATGAGTTTCATTGGCTTCCCATTGAATATGCCCTACTTCCTGCTTAGAAGTCTGTATAAGATGGGTAAACAATTTAGGAAGCAAAGGTCAGATTCAAGTTTATTTCACCATGGGCTCATCAAAATTATCCTTATGCACCATTTACAGTTACAAAATGATTCTTGGGATGCATTTATTTCATGAAATGGCTTTGGCAACCATGAATTGGGACAGGTTTATAAGCTGGTTGTCATGGAAACCCTTGTGAAACCTACCGCCTCTTCCCCTCCACTACAGACCTGTGACCTTTCCCCTAACAATGAACTCCCAAGCTACCCTATTGTTATCCAACATGACAATCGACCGGTCTCAGACCCAAAGAATTGCACTAAAATTGTTATAAAACCTACAGGAAAGAAGCACAAGGGCAGTGTCCATGTTAATTTCAAGGATAAAAGGGCTGGTCGTTTGATTTCATGAAGTGTTTGAGATAAAATCAAACCCTGTGCAGAGACAAACAACACAATTGATTTGAGCGAAGATTCGGACTCGAAAATCGAAAGATTCCTGGCTGAAGAGGACCCCGTGTCATATGGGTTTTACCCTGATGGACCCTACGACTATGTAAACAATCTGCCTCCTTGTTTAAAGGATAACATAGAATTTCCTAGCATTCAACTATGTGATAATCCTACCATTCAAATGGAGGATTCATTGACCCATAATGTTGTTCATGCACACTCCTTACAGTCGCAGTGTGAGGTATGCCGATCTTGGATAGACAGGTATTATACTGATGTTCCACTGTTACAGTCACGACTTAAATATTTAAAAGACCAAGTGGATATGTTGACAAACAAGAACAATAGACTCCAATACATAACCCAAGAAAAGGAGAAACACCTAAAAACTATAGGATCTGTCATTTTCAAAAATGTAGAGGCAACCATAGCTATCATAAATTCCAAAGTTTCTTGACTTGATTCGGTTTGTGATTTGAGGTATGAATTAGTTAGCATAATCATTTGTTGTTTTTAGAGTAGGATATTTGATTTGATTAGATAAACTCTTTTTATTATTAGAATTAGTTTCTTTTATTTTAAGATTGCATGTGTTATTTTAACTAGCTACAGAATCGTAAGATTCTGTAGCCAGTTAAGAAAATTCGAAGTGTTTGATTTGATGATTGAAGACATATCTAAAATGTTCTTATTTTCATTTATTTTCAGGAAGATTAAGGATTCCATCATTTCTAATATGATAGGAGACACTTCTGAAGATATCCCATGCCATATATGTTATCCATTTTAATAGACAAAATTAGACTCTTGATAGTTTTGATATCTAGTAAAATCAAGGAGTTTGCATCCCCCATAATTTTGGAACAGATTTGATATTATCAACAGGAAACAATTTTGTTTCCTGGAACCTATATAAGCACGTTATTTTGTAAACAGTGGATCATCACAGCCTGGAGGCAAGACTACGTATGTTTCGTTACAGACTTGAATGGAATATAATATTTGTCACAGCTTTCGCTTTTCTGTATTGTGTTTTTATTCAAGTCATGTTTATTTCAATTTGTAAACAGATTATGATTGCTTTTGTCAACATAGTTCATTACAAGTTGATATCATTTGATTTACATATGCTTTCCATATTTCCTGTTCCAAAAATAAATACATAGTGATTATCTGTCCAACTTAAATTAGTAGATTCATCTCTAGTTTATGTTGAATGTCCGAATGCAAATTCTTATCGAAAGATTTATCTCGTCGTATCAATTTGCAAATCATATGATCACTGTAATTCTATCTATTCAATGTTCTGTTGTTATAATTAGATCTCCATCATCCTCATTCCTTATTTATTAGGGTTAGTTCTAGCATCTGCAGCAGGTTTACTTCGTCAAATGAAAGTGGCTAGATATTCAACAGCGAACAGATATTGAATGCAATAACAGGTCAGTTTGTTGTTTGTTTTTCGTTAGTTAAATGAATATAGAAATTTCTTGTAGTTGAAATGCTTTCTATTATCTGTTAGTGCCCTTTTAAAATTAGATAGTTTGACATTTGATTTCTTGAGTATAAATATCTAAGAAAATAAATCAAAAGATTAGTTAGTAATTTCACTTTTCTTTTCACTGTTGTTTAAAGGCATCAATTTACTTTTGATTTTTACGGATTTAGATTAAAATGCGTAATTTGTATATATTGTACATATATTATAAGTAGAATTATTATATATACAAATTGTACATATATAGTTAATTGTACATACAGATTTTAGTAATTGTTATTCATTAGATTATTGTTTTTCCTTTAGTTATTTTTGCTTTCTTTAGGACTTAGATCGGCTAACAGAGCTGCAAAACCCATCGGAGTGGATTAATTCAAACGGCTTGGGTTAATTAGACAACCTCGGGCCGGATTCACTCCTCAAGTTGACGAGCAGTCATTTTCGCCCATCAACAAATGGTGTTAGGAGGGCCTGAAAACTATTGATGGCACGTGGAGGTCGCAAGACTCCTCCCCCACACACTCGCTCACCTATAGTGACAAGAAGTCATTCTGATGGAAATATTGTCTCCCAAACAGCAACCACATCCAACGATATTCCACAAACAACTGTTGAAGCAACAACACCAAACCCCACAGGATCTGACATTCAAGAAATTGTCCATCAATCCCTTATAAGAACACACAGTGCCTTAGCCCGTATCAGACAACCAGGTCGACCTTTGAACCAACCATTAGACTTCTCTGATATTAGGGAACAACTCGGAGGTACTGATCTCACTTTAAATCCTATGGACCCAAATCATATCCTCAATCCTACAGGGATCTGGTATTCCACCATCACCACCACCTCCATCTCCTTCTTCTTCAAGAGGAGAGTCATCCGATGAAGGTAGCTCTTCATCTCAGCCTTCAACACCACCCACACCTATGGAAAATCCAAAAAATCCTGCCAGACCTTGGCTCGACCAAGATGTAGTGTCCATATCTGGGCCCCAGCATCCTTTACCTAAACACCCAGAGAAATGGCTCCCTAAATTTGACCCAGACTCCAAGAAGATCGCTGAAGATCATATCAAAAATTTTATGCTAGCCATCAGGCTCCATAGTGTTGAGAACGAAGATGTAGTGTGTAGATTGTTTCCCTACACCTTTGAAGGAAATGCCTCTACATGGTATTTTTCCCAACAGCCCCACACCATCGTGTCATGGGATAAATTCGAGTCATGTTTCCTTGAGAAGTTCAGAGATGACAAATCTCCTGAAGTTCTAGTCATGGAACTTTCTAGTTTAAAAATGAACCCAAAAGAAAAGATCAAATATTTTAATCAAAGGTTCCTGACACTAAAAAACCGAATCCCAATAGATTCGATGCCTGCTGAAAATCTTTTTGTAGCATACTACACGAAATCCTTACATCAAAACATAGCCATTTGGGTAAAGAGGTCCAAGAAAGCCACATTGTTAGAAGCCTTCGAAGAGGCGAGTCAAATCGAGAAAGATATTCTTAGCTTAAAAGACTGTACCTCTAACGAATTAGAAAACCCCTCGTCCTCCAAGAAGAAAATCGAAATCCTTCCAAAACCTCTCCCAAACAAAGCCTAATCAGAAAATTTGGATCTAGAAAACTTGCAGAAAGTCATTCAGAAGTTATCCAATCAGGTTATAGATTTAAAAATATCAGTCGAAGAAGCTTCTTCGAGCAAAGGGACTTACAAACCCCCTTTCAGGAAGCCTTTTCCCACAAACCGACCGAACCCAACTTCTGAAGGCCTAAACTTAGAAAGCTTGCAGTTTGCTATCCAGACGATTCTAGAGGCACATGATGACTTAGTTCCCACTGAAATTCCTGAAGAAGTAGCTAAACAAGAGACTGTAGAAGAAGAGGATCCCTCTCCAAACATTTTCAGACATTTTTCAGATAGCATTTTTCAGGCTAATTTCAAAAAAGTACATCCTTACAACACTAGGAGAAAAACAGCAAACAATCCTTCTTTTGAAACTGCAACTGTTGTGCCTCCAAAACAGTCCAAATCTATTGAAACTAAACAGAATTCATCAGCCCCAATTTTAGAATATGATTTGATTAAGGATCTAAATAAACTTAGGGCTAACATTTATGTTTATGAATTATTAAAATTTCCTTTTCTGTTGCAAAAGATGTTGCAGAATATTGCAGAAAACAGCAATCCGAACAACAATAAAATTGTTGAAAACAGCACCAAAACACCTCAAAAGGTCTCTGCCAAAATGAAATCTGAGCCTCAATATAAAAGAGACCTTCCTGTAAAAGGTGTAACAAATATAAATAAATTAGTTTCAGGAGCTGCGATTAAAAAACAACAGACTTCTACTGTTAATACTCGCAGAAGTGTCCCTCCCTTTCTGTTGACTTTTGAAATTTTCAATAGGAATGTACATAACTGTATGGTAGATTCAGGAGCATCATCTAACGTAATTCCTTGGTCTGTCTGTCAAAAAGTTAATGCCGAAGTTCAACCGTCCAGCTTGAAAATTATTCATCTTGATCGAACTAATGTTAAAGTAATAGGTGAATTGAAAGATGTGCTTATCAGATTATCATCTAATCCTAAAGTCCATCAAGTAATTGATATCATTGTTGTAGATATCCTAGAAGTATATGGTTTGTTTTTAAGCAGAGATTGGTCAGAACAATTACATGGCTATTTTGCAACAGATTGGTCTCACTTATGGTTGCCCGAGAATGGGAAGCCTAACAAGATCAAGGTAAATCATGAACGTTATCTTAAGCTCACGGTAACTGATTTAAACGATCCCAATGAACCATTTATTGTTTCTGCCGATTCACCTGAAATACAGGGGATGGACACTTTCTTCAGCAATTTCATGGCTCAAACCTCTAATATTACTGATCCTAAACAACAATCCAAAATTTTGACATATACGCAACCAACAACTTCCTCTCAATGGTCACATACACCTGATGATAATCAAATCTGGTCTCTTTATTTCGATGGGTCAAAATCCAAGGAAGGAGCTGGTGCAAGATGCGTGCTCATTGATCCAGCAAGTAATAAGACTTTGATTGCTTGTTGTTTAGAATTCGAATGTACAAATAACATGTCTGAATATGAGGCACTACTGCAAGGTCTCAGAAAAGCACTGGATTTAAACATTCAGAATTTGACTGTTTTTGGTGATTCAGAAATAGTGGTTAGACAGGTAAAAAATTCTATCCACTGTTTATCTCCACACCTAAAAAGCTATCAGACCGAGGTATGGAATTTGATGAACAAGTTTTCTGCATTTAACATAAATTCTATTCCTAGATTGAATAATACTGACGTTGATTTTCTTGCCAACGTCGCTTCAAAATTTTTCCCCTCAAAAGGCCTATCTCCGAATGCATTTTCAGTTGAATTGTTGTTCAGACCATCCGTCCCGGACAACATTACAAATTGGAGAATATTCGATGACGATCAACAGATCATCAGTTTTCTGCACATGGAAGAAACTTTCCAGGGCACAGTGATCGACGAAGGCACCCATGACGAAAATCTTCGCGACTTTACGGTAATACCTGATCCAAGATCCTCGGAATCTACATCAGATATGGTAAACTCTATCCCAAAATATGTGGTTAAATTAAAAAAAAATTATGATCTTCATGATAAATTCAGAAAATCAGTGAATTGTAAAACAAATAGTTCTTCCTTGACGTACGAAAAAGTAAATTTAGGAACTAACAACAATCCACAGTGCGTCAATTTGGGGTTGGGATGTTCTGAGCAAGAAAAGGTAGCTTTCATTAAATTGTTTAAGAAATTCAAAGATGTCTTTTCCTGGACGTATGACGACCTAAATACCTTTGACCCTAACATCATACAACACACTATTCCCATCAAAAACCAAACCCAACCCTTCCAACAGAAGTTAATAAAGATGCACCCGAAACTCGAACCAACAGTCAAGAAAGAATTAAACAAACTCTTAAATGCTAAAACAATATTCCTAGTTAGGCACAAGCAATGGGTCTCTAATCTTGTCCCTGTGAGTAAGAAGAGTGGTGAAATCCGACTATGTGTCAATTTCCAAAATTTAAACCGAGTGTCTGATAAAGATAATTACCCGGTCCCTCCCATGGAGCAGATCCTTCAACAGGTATCTGGCTCTGAAATATTATCCTTGTTGGATGGTTTTTCAGGGTATAACCAAGTGCTTATGTCTCCGCCAAACCAACTCAAAACCACTTTCCGTACTCCATGGGGTACCTACGCTTATAGGAAAATGCCCTTTGGGCTCATAAATGCCGGTGCCACTTTTCAGAGAGTGATGGATATCGGTTTACGTGGTTTAATCAATCAATCTGTAGTAGTTTACTTAGATGACATCACCATCTTTTCAAAAAATAAAGAAGATCATCTAGCCCACCTATGGTCTATTCTGCAGCGATGTCGTAAGTACGGTATTTCTTTAAATCCTAAAAAATTTGTCTTCGCAGTAGAACAAGGTAAACTCCTCGGATTCATTGTATCAAGTGAAGAGATGACTATTGACCCTGAAAGAACCCAAGTCATTTCAAAACTGCCCCCTCCCTCATCAAAAAATTCCATGCAATCCTTCTTAGGACAGATAAACTTTGTTAGGAGATTCGTCTCCAGCTTTTCGGAAATGGTGAAGCCATTACAAAACTTAATAAAAAAAGACGTACAACACCATTGGGGACCTTTAGAAAGTTAAACTTTTGATTCAATAAAAAAGGCCATAGTAGACGCTCCTTCTCTAATGAGTCTTGATTTCTCACAAGACTTCACTCTATACACGTTTGCCTCTGATCGGTCTTACGTTGTTGTCATAACTCAAAAGAATGTTGAAAACAATGAATTCCCAATTGCTTTTATGAGCTCAGCCTTCGAGGGAGCAGAACTAAATTACCCAGCAGTAGATCAGCAAGTTTATGTTGTTTTTAAAGCAGTAAACCACTTCCGATCTTATCTACTGAAATCCAGGATGAAAATTATTGTCCATTACCCTACTGTCAGAAATTTGTTAGTGAAAAAAGAACTGGGTGAAAAAAGGGCTAACTGGGTCACATCCTTACAAGAATATGACCTAGAAATCACCCCATCACAAATCGTTAGAGGCCAAGGATTATGTAATTTGGTTACTAATTCATCCATAGAACAGCAGAATGAAAATGATATGTTAATTTCATATCAGCACTATCAAAATCAAATCTGTTGTACACAAAACCTTACTATCCCTTGGTACGATGACATCAAGTTTTATCTTATGCACGGATCAGCTCCACAGCACCTCGACCCTAAAAAGAGGAGAGCACTAAGGTTAAAGTCTGCTTCATTTTAGCTAGTA
>JASDQU010502248.1:0-10435 GCA_032191745.1 Picea mariana | reverse complement strand
TTTTTCATGACTATAAGCATGAAAACTCGCAGCTGGAGTTGACATTTTGTTTTGATTTTGATTAAAGGAAAATTGCTCATGTGGTTTATTATACAATTGTCATATTTTTTCTATGAACATGATTGTAGTCCTTGTTTATGACCCCTTGGTTCTTAACATGCCTTGGTTGCATAAGTGAAAAACCCCCATTCATTAATATTCAATTTTTGTATTGATATTGATGGATTTTTTATTCATGACACTTTGAATTATTCAATTTTTATTCGATGCACTTACCTTTGTAATAAAACTATGAAAGCGCGCATTATGGTTTTCAAAGTGTTCTGATCCTAGCATGTACCCAACGCCAAGGTGGCATATGACATGTACATCATGCCATTACTCTTCTGCATGGTCTTGGGCTTCACGATTTTTTCTCGCAGGCATTGTAATTAACACCTCTGCCCACCATTTGAATTGTCACAACATTGTTTTGATAAGGCTCGGGGTTATGGCTCTGTGGCTTTCTACCAAACCCTACCTGTGTATTCTCTGTTAATTACCAATCTATTCAACATGGATCCAGTGGTAAGGGTCGAGCCAAATGGCACCCAAAACATTTTATCATTTGACAACGCTAGGGAGGATTTAGAGAGGAACGGTTGGCATTTATTCATCAAAAAAATTGAGGGTTTCAATCTTCGAGTCGCCCATGAATTTTCCTTGACCTTCGATGGATGCAAGGAAAAGATAGGAGATGTGCAGTTAGAAGTAACAGAAGAATTCTTAAGTCAAGCCACGGGTTTGCCAGCTGTCAAGCAAAAATGGTTCAAGAATGTGAAAGTTGAAGAGGTCCCCTGGACTTTGATGTTCACCTCACGAAAAATTACTAGTTGCGACCGAGGTATGTCAATCTCATCCTTAAAACCTAGGTGGCATGATCTATTTTCTATTGTGAAACAATTCATTACATGTGAAGGAAGATTCAGATTAGTTTTCCTATATCATCTGCGTTTGCTTATGAGTTTCATTGGCTTCCCATTGAATATGCCCTACTTCCTGCTTAGAAGTCTGTATAAGATGGGTAAACGATTTAGGAAGAAAAGGTCAGATTCAAGTTTATTTCACCATGGGCTCATCAAAATTATCCTTGTGCACCAGTTACAGTTACAAAATGATTGTTGGGATGCATTTATTTCACGAAATGGCTTTGGCAACCATGAATTGGGACAGGTTGATAAGTCGGTTGTCATGGAAACCCTTGTGAAACCTACCGCATCTTCCCCTCCGCTATAGACCTGTGACCTTGCCACTAAAAATGAACTCCCAAGATACCCTACTGTTATCCAACAAGACAATCGACCGGTCTCAGACCCAAAGAATTGCACTAAAACTATTATAAAACCTACAGGAAAGAAGCACAAGGGCAGTGTCAATGTTAATTTCAAGAATAAAAGGGCTGGTCGTTTGATTTCATGAAGTGTTTGAAATAAAATCAAACCCTGTGCAGAGACAAACAACACGATTGATGTGAGCAAAGATTCAGACTCGTAAATCGAAAGATTCTTAGCTGAAGAGGACCTCGTGTCATATGGGTTTTACCCTGACGGACCCTACGACTATGTAAACAATATGCCTCCTTGTCTAAAGTATAACCCAAAATTTCCTGTCATTCAACTCTGTGATAAGCCTACCATTCACATGGAGGATTCACCAACCCATAATGTTGTTCATGCACACTCTTTACAGTCGCAGTGTGAGGTGTGTTGATCTTGGATAGACAGGTATTATATTGATGTTCCACTGTTACAGTCACGACTTAAATATTTAAAAGACCAAGTGGATATGTTGACAAATGAGAACAACATACTCCAATCCATAACCCAAGAAAAGGAGAAACGCATAAAAACTACAGGATCTGTCATTTTCAAAAATGTAGAGGCAGCCACAGCTATCATAAATTCCAAAGTTTCTCGACTTGATTCGGTTTGTGATTTGAGGTATGAATTAGTTAGCATAATCATTTGTTGTTTTTAGAGTAGGATATTTGATTTGATTAGATAAACTGTTTTTATTATTAGAATTAGTTTCTTTTATTTTAAGATTGCATGTGTTATTTTAACTAGCTACAGAATCGTAAGATTCTGTAGCCAGTTAAGAAAATTCGAAGTGTTTGATTTGATGATTGAAGACATATCTGAAATGTTCTTATTTTCATTTATTTTCAGGAAGATTAAGGAGTACATCATTTATAAGATGATAGGAGACACTTCTGAAGATCTTCCATGCCATATATGTCATCCATTTTGATAGACAAAATTAGACTCTTGATAGTTTTGATATCTAGTAAAATCAGGGAGGTTGCATCCCCCATAATTTTGGAACAGATTTGATATTATCAACAGGAAACAGTTTTGTTTCCTGGAACCTATATAAGCATGTTATTTTGTAAACAGTGGATCATCGCAGCCTGGAGGCAAGACTATGGATGTGTCATTACAGACTTGAATGGAATATAATATTCATCATAGCTTTCGCTTTTATGTATTGTGTTTTTATTCAAGTCATGTTTGTAAACAGATTATGATTGCTTTTGTCAACATAGTTCATTACAAGTTGATATCATTTGATTTACATATGTTGTCCATATTTCTTGTTCCAGAAATAAATACACAGTGATTATCTGTCCAACTTAAATTAGTAGATTCATCTCTAGTTTATGTTGAATGTCTGCATGCAAATTCTTACCGAAAGATTTATCTCGTCGTAGCAATTTGCAAATCATATCATCACTGTAATTCTATCTATTCAATGTTTTGTTGTTATAATTAGATCTCCGACATCCTCATTCCTTATTTATTAGGGGTAGTTCTAGCATCTGCAGTAGGTTTACTTTGTCAGATGAAAGTGGTTGGATATTCAACAGCGAACAGATATTGAATGCAATAATAGATCGGTTTGTTGTTTGTTTTTCGTTAGTTAAATGAATATAGAAATTTCTTGTAGTTGAAATACTTTCTATTATCTATTAGTGCCCTTTTAAAATTATATATTTTGACGTTTGATTTCTTGAGTATAAATATCTAAAAAAATAAATCAAAAGATTAGTTAGTAATTTGACTTTTCTTTTCACTGTTGTTTAAAGGCGTCAATTTACTTTTGATTTTTACGGATTTAGATTAAAATGCGTAATTTTTATATATTGTACATATATTATAAGTAGAATTATTATATATACAAATTGTACATATATAGTTAATTGTACATACATATTTTAGTAATTGTTATTCATTAGATTATTGTTTTTCCTTTAGTTATTTTTTCTTTCTTTAGGACTTAGATCGGCTAACGGAGCCGCAAAACCCGTCGGAGTGGATTAATTCAAACGTCTTGGGTTAATTAGACAACCACAAACCGAATTCACTCCTCTAGTTGACGAGCGGCCATTTTCGCCCATCAACAGTACTTCACATGTGAAGGGAGGTTCAATACACTATACCAGTACCATATAAGGCTTCTACTGTAGTTTATTGGAAAAAATGAAATGAACATTTCCTTCTATTTGCTAAGGAGCATAGGCAAGATGTTAGACATGGTTCAATCCAAGTCAAAGGTTGTGGATACCAACATATTTCATTCTGGATTGATTAGAATGTTGGTTTTTGAAGAGCTGAGAAATAAGAATATCTCATGGGAACACTTCATTACCGCTACTCACATGAAATTGGACATAGAAACTACTCCTCAGTCACAAATAGAAAGTCATTTTCCATCCACCAGTGCTGCTCAAACAGGTACTAGCAAGAAAATAAAGAGCAAAGTTCCTATTCAAGATCAATAAGCCATCAAGGAGGTTGCAAGAACTGAGGAGGAGGCCTATCATTCTCCACAGAGAGACCTTTCACCCCCTCCTGCACTAGAGTTAGAAGAGGTCACTTCCTTTACTAAAACTACAACAAAGAAAGGGAAGAAGCTACACTTTTATTCATCTCCTTCAACAGCTAGCACCAAGGCCAGAAGGCCTTTCACAAGGTCATCAACTTTTAAAGAGGTTGTTGAAGAACAGTTCCTACCAAAGGTATCCACTCTAAAGAATAAGAAAGATAAGGGAAAAGGCATTGAGAAGCCTGTTGATATAGAAGAAGTAATCCCTATGCAGCATGAAGAGGAAGCCATAAAAAATCATGTTGATATTGTTCACATCACTGCTCCACCTAGCAACAATATGTTCAAAATATTGATCAGGCAAATTAGGGATGCTAGGAAGGAGGTCGCTCATTTGAAAGAAGAAGGCATGTATGACATGGTTAATATGAAATAAATCATGGATGGCTATAGCCACACTCTTGATCTAGCAAGATTTGCATCAAGAAGAGCACAGCCTCTTCATAAGCAACTCAAGAACCTCTATAGGAAAAACAGAGACATTCAATCTCATAATAGAAATCTCAAAGCAGAACTGCAACTGTTCCAAGTTGAAATGGCTCAAAGAAAATCGAATTTATTGGTTGAAGTTGCTATGGAAAAGGAGAAACCAGCAGCCAAGGAGAGCATAGTTCCAGTGAAGAAGCTTGTTACTGCTAAAGGGAAACATACTGTTGTGAAAAAGGGAAGTCCTCCTTCTACAATAAGGAGTGTCAGGTTAATGAAGTAATTGGTGAAAGGTAATCTCCATTTTTGAAGATGGCCCCTTTTTGCAAAGATAAGTAATTAAGGAAATACTACATCTACCACCTATACAAGCTATACAGGGTTCTAGTGCTTACTGTTCAGAGTTTTGGTTTTTTTCAAAAAATTAATCCCTTCAACAATAGTAGCACAGACATTCCTTAGCGCTATGGCGCTACGGAATGGTCTATTTTTCATGTTCCATAAGTCTGCTACCTATAACGCTGCTAAATCACCTAAGACTAATGGCACTTCTAACTGCCCGAGGGTGATACCAAATCTATCAACGTTGAAGTGACAGTGTTGTGAATTATGATGGCACTGCCAAATTGCATGCAGACACACAGGTGGGCGCTACCAAAAGTTTGACAGAGACACACATGAAGGCACTACCAAAATTTTGATAGAGGCCAAATTTTTCATAGAAGACACACAGGCTTGGCACTATTCATTCGACTTGATATTTTGGAGGTTGTGCTACAGAATCATAGGAAATTTGGTAAAGGCACTTCAAAGGCTCGCTACTCAAAGCGCTACCAAAGGATGCTACCAAGAGGTACCAGGAATCAAGGGGGGTCGAATTAGCATCTTTATGAATAACTGATGATGTGGATAATTACAGAGATAACAGTTGGAAACATGATGACAGTTACATGCTCCTTGAAGGACACTTGGCAGGCAAGGAGTTTCACATCAAAGGATGATCAATTCAATTCAAAGATTGGTTCGATCAGTGGCCAAAATTTTCCTCTTTTATAGCACAGTTGTTAGTTTAATTTGTTAGATGGGATAACTACTTGGAGATTTGTTGGCCCTTGGTTATGGAAGGAAGCGAAGAACGAGGAAGAAAAGGTAAAAAGTGAGCTTCGCGGGAGACATAGTTACTGTCACTGGGTTGAAGTGAGAAAAAGAACAGAAAAGATGGATCGAAGTGCAGAAAATCAAGTCGTTGAATGAGGAGATCGAGGATGACAGATCATCAAGGAAGATGGATCGAGGATGACTCAGGAAGTGGAAAAAGCCAGCATTAGATGCCTTGGAGCATCGTGAGATGAAGAAGGAAAGAAAAGTTGGAAAAGCCCAGGAAGAATGGGTCAAGTTGACCTAGGGTTTTGGTACCTAGGGTTTTTGACACCTAGGTTTCGAGCTGAGGTTGCCGGTAAGGGATTATAATGTATAAATGGAGGTCGAGAGGACCTAGGTCGGGTCGGTACTATGGTTTTTCCTTTTTATTGATTATTGTTCATTGGCAGAATATTGTATTAGGGGTGAGAGAAGTGCTATGAGAGAGAGCCTTCTGGTATTGTAATATCTTCAGCTAGGTGTGAAGATCAAGTCATGCAGTTGGGTGCACAAGAAGGGGAGAAGGAGATAGAGAACAGATCAAAACTGTAAGCTTTATCTTAATATATCATAAGCACAGTTCTATGGACATATCCCTAGAGAGAGGGTGAACCACGTACATCTGTTGTTGTGTGTGTGATTGATGCTTTGATCTCTGTTGTTGTTATATTGTTATCTACATCATTGTATTAGATCAAATATATAGCTGTGAAGGATAGATATAGCTAGTTGAATGGTAAATGCATGTTATGTTGTTGTTGTAATAAGAACCACTTGATATTCCTCTGGTTGTAAACATCTCTGTCCTGCAACCCCCTCATAGCTGCTTCGGGTGAGACTGCATCTTCTTCGCAGGTACTCTTGAAAGAGCCAGTAGCTAGGGCTTGTTGGTGCGCTCTTGGAGCTGAACCCTGGGTCTACCCCTGTGCCAACAAATGGCTCTGTTGTCGGGACAGGAATATTTTTAAGGGAATGTCAAGGTGGTTCCCGTCGAAGACAGAGATTTAGAAGTGGATAGAGGACCAAGAGAAGGACTTCATTGAAGCCTAGAACAAGAACCCTAAAATAAGCATTGAAGATTGGCTACAAAGATACATCTTCACTGACATTCACGAGATCTTCTTTGGAGGAATCCATCAGGAGCTACATTAGTGGCTGTCCAGGTTAGCTGACACACAGTTTGAAATCATATCTAGACCTCTTGTGGTTTGGACACCAGCATTGATCCAGAAGGTCAAGAGAGTTGACAACGTTGTATCCAGAGCAGTAGATCATTGGTTTGATAGTACCATTGGAGGGTATATCACTGAGTTTGTTGTTGACAGAACAAAATAATATAGCCAAGCCAAGAGATACTTTTTCAAAGGACCTAGAGGAAAATATTTGCACTTCCTGAAGCTAAGAATCAAGATGCTCTTGCATGAAAACCACATCTTGAAGATACAGTAGATTGATCGGACCTAAAAAGGCTAATGTTCAATATCTCGGATAGCGACAGTGACACAGAAGAAGGACATATGCGCAATGGGAAAGTATTTCGAGGAGTTCACCTTGAGAACTTGTTTAAGAAAAACTATGGGGAAGAGGGTTTCTATAGTGGAGTAGAGGTAGATCTAACCGACGAAGAGCATCTAGAGCCCACCAGAACAGAAGAAGGGGAAGATGAAGAACTGCACCAAAATGAGCCAGATACCTCAGGAACTACGCAAACTACTAAAGTAAGTAACATTAATCCTCCTGTTTTCCCAAAAATACTTAGCAGTCAGAATAGTCAGAACCACAAGAGTCTTCAGAGTACTATTACTAGTAGCTCAGCATCTACTCAGAAAAGAACCCTAGTCAGCTCTATGGCAGATGAAATGAGACTCCCTATCTTTAGAGGAGATGGATCTGAAGATCCAGATCAGCATTGGTTTCTATGTGAGGCCATATGGAATATTAAAAGTATCACCGATGAAGCCATCAAGAGAACCCAGTTCAGCACTGTGCTATGGGACCACGCACTGAGCTGGTACATGAAACTTGTCCAAGGACTGGCACAGCCTAAGCCCCTGAATGAGATCAAGAATGCGTTGATTGCAAAGTTTAAGAAACCTAATTCAGAGTCACAATGTAAATTTACGGAACTAAAAGAGATTAAACAAAAGGTAGCAGAACATGTTTGGGAGTTCAACCAAAGATTCAAGACCTTGGCAAGTCGATTAACTTTCCAAATCCCCAACGAACAGAACAAAGAATGGTTCATCATTGTGTTGTTACCACACATAAGGATCCCTCTAATGCAGTAGAAGATTGCATCTCAGGCAGAATCTTTGGAGATCTCCATGAAGCTTGAATCAGCACTAATGGGAGAATCTAGCTCAGGCATTAGCCAGATCATGAGCCAGCTAACTAGTTTGTCTTTACAGGTCAAGGATATGAAGAAAGATAAGGGAAAAGAGAAAAGGGAAGATATATGGTGTGTAAGATGAAGATCTGAAGGCCATGATAAGGAACATTGTCCATTATTTCATGAGTACTTGGCATCAGGGGCACCGAGCCCCTTAAAGCAAGTTAACCTACCCTGGTGCAATGTATGCAGAAATAGGCATCGCCCAAGTGACTGCTACTACATGCAGAAGTATGTCCAAACACCCACAAAATTGTATTGTACATTTTGTAAATCAGTGGGGCATGATGATCATGATTATAGAGCTTATGATCTCATGCATGAAAGGTCAAGAGACATATACAAGATTCAAGGTGAAGTACAATAAGAGGGAAACACTATGCAGTACAACTCTCCCGAGAGAGGCAATTTCACTCCTCACGGTAGCTACAGAGGACGAGGACAAGGAGGAGGTATGGGTCGAGGCTGAGGAAAAATAATCTATTACAACTACACACAGCCAGGACATTTAGCAAGGGATTTTCAGAATCCCTGCACAACCTATAGTTACTGTAACTCCTTCGAGCATGTCATAGAGGAATGCCCTGTGTTGCTGGCTAAACTTTAGGAAAGATGAGGACCCTAGTAGAACCCACAAGTACAACTGATATATGTTGAACCTCATGGAGCAGACCCTAGATTCATTGTTATTACTCGAGGAGGTGCTACTATAGGAGAAGATAGAGTAGCCCAAGGAAAGACTGAGAATGACCATGGAGTCAGGAAGGCTACAAAAAATACCCCAACATTCGATGTTAAGAAAGAAAGACAGATATTCAAGGAGGCAAGGAAAGAGTTCAAAGGAGATCAAGGATCTTCATCAAAGAGACAACCAGAAATCAAAGAATATGGCATGCCTCAGGCTTTGATCTGTCTACATCGCCAACAGAAGGGAAAGAGTTAAGAAAACTCATGGAATTCTTGTACACTTGTGTTAATTTGATTCAATATAAAGGTGTTGTACAAGAATTACAAGATTTAATCAAGCAGTATGAACTAGGAAAAATAGACCCCTTATTGAATAGAGTAGTGCACCAAATTGGAAAAAGGAGAAGAACAAATAAAGAATTACACTTGAATGCTCAGATAGGAGAGTATGAGATAGACTATGTGGTCCTCGACTTAGGGTCAAATGTCAATGTCATGACGAAGCAAACTTGGGCATTGATGGTGTTATCTCCTAAAATAGCACTATCATTTTACCAATTTTTAGGTGATAGGAATAGGTCCAAAAATTAATTTCCAATTTTTTTAGGCGTGTTAGAAGGTCTGCTATTTGGATACAAACTTGAAAAAAACATCAATTTTGGTCTTGGCAATCAAATATTTAAATCTTAGATTTCGGTGGTTAAGAGGGGCTAAAAAACTGCTCATTAACCACCGAAAGTCTTGGTTTTCGGTGGTTAAGTGGCAAAAATAAAGGACTTGTTAACCACCAAAAACGTTTCTATGCGCAAAAGGAAAAAGTCTGTGCTTTTGTACGAGCTAGATGTCAAATGAGCGCAATCATTAAGTTATAACCACCAAAATTTTATCTAGGTGGTGAGAATTAAGGCTCGACAGAAATCCATAATTCTATGCATGATTTTTAGATAACAGAATTGATTTGTCACATGGGCCTTCATTATCTCCAGTCACGAGGATACAGAAACATTATGACTTCATTTGATTTCTGTTTCAATTTCATTAATATTCAATATTGAATCCGAGAGTCATTGTTATTGTCATGATCCTGTGATTTCCTCATGCAAACTCATACTCAGAGGCCATAATCCTGTGATTTGTTAAGGTTGCCAAGTGGAATTCGAGTTCAATTGCTAGTTATTGAGCCATTTTTCATCCAATTCAAAGAAAAATCCGATTCATTGTGATTCCCACACAAATTAATTCACAACAGATCTATTTTTGAAAGTTACAGCTTTCGGTGGTTAAGAGGCCTAAATTTTTCCCCTCTTAACCACCGAAAGAAATGCTTTCGATGGTTAAGAGGCCTAAATTTTGCCCCTCTTAACCACTGAAAGCATGTAACTGCCAGAATCACCGAGTTTTTGCCTAGATCGAGATTTTTTGAGTTTGAATGGTATGAAACCTCTTAAAATGGACATTTGTTGAATTATCAAGTCAAATCCAATGGCTATTTTTGAGGGATAAGGAAAATAAGAGGTGTTTCAATCATATTCGATATATTTTTCAAAGACAGAAAATTAGGATTTTTGCACACTTCAGCAAATTCGAATTTTATCCTTGGAGGACCAAATAAAACAACCTTGGAAGGCTAGGCTTCACTTCATCAACACTCTATCACTCTTGAATATCATTAGATATGGATTGACCTCATCTTGAGGGTCTCTTCCTAGTTTTTTGTAAATATTGTTTACTTTATGTATTTAGAAAATTAGATCCATTGTTTTAGGATCTAAGAACTGTGATGTAAAGCTATAAAGTTGAAGACAGAAGAAAAACAAATGGTTCGATTTTGAGTTCTAAACTATACTACTATTATGAGATTCTTTCTAT
>JASDQU010502247.1:52656-64987 GCA_032191745.1 Picea mariana | reverse complement strand
AGTTAATAGATAAAAGTATATATTAATATATACTTTTATCTATTAAAAGTATATGAGCAGGATGTGAGCATGCTCACATATATGTGAGTCTGCTCACATATATGTGAGCATGCTCACATCCTGCTCATATACTTTTATCTATTAACTCCCCCCCCTCCCACCACATATATGTGAGCATGCTCACATATATGTGAGCAGGCTCACATATATGTGGTGGGAGGGGGGGAGTTAATAGATAAAAGTATATATTAATATATACTTTTATCTATTAACTCCCCCCCTCCCACCCATCATCTTATATACTAATTACTTTCAAATTTTTAAAAAAATTATTATCTTAAATATCTTATTTATATATCAATTCCTTTAAAATTTTAGAAAAAATTATATACCAATGACTTTAAACATCTTATTTATATATCAATGACTTGGAAGTTTTAGAAAAAATTATATACCAATTACTTTGAAAGTTTAGAAAAAAATTGTTACATCCTAAATATCTTATATACCAATTACTTTGAAGTTTGAGAAAACAAGGTCCCCCAATATTAAGTACTTTTACCAAACTAAGTTTCCTAATACGTACTTTTACAAAACTAAGTTTCCTAATATCATGTAGTTTGAAATTTTATTAAAAAAAATTAACGTAATCCAATTTTTTACTCCAATCAAATCCAACTTAATATGAAAACTCATATTTTTGTTACGGAAAGTGTTACAGTTTTTACAAAATAAATTTAAAAATAAATATGAAAACTCGTATTTTTGTTATGGAAAGTGTCAAACAGTTTTTACAAAATAAATTTTAAAATAATTATATTTTATGTGATATTGATTATTTATATAATTATGTTAACTTGCAAAAGTTTATAATGTTAATGCATATTTCTATATGCATTTTCATCATCAAAATAATATTATATAAATTTGTAAAATGGATGATGTTATACACATTTGTAAAATTGATAATGTTTTGCAAATTTCTAATTTTAAATATATAATTTTAAACTTTATAATAATGATTTTATATAATTTTTTGTAAATTTGTAAAATTGAAGTTGAAATATTCGTTTTCAAATTTGATAACTGTGATGTTTGAAAAATGCATTTTCAAATTTGATAACAGTGACAAATTTGTAAAGACAAAATAGACATATTCAAACTTTGTAACCTATAATCTTGATGAGTCTAAATATGCATACTTAAACTTCACAACCTTAATGTCATGTAAAGTCAACAATACCATGTGAAGTTCAAGTATACATTATCAAACTTCATAACCTTGTTGTCATGTAAACTAATTGAAGTTAATTATAGTATGTAAATTTATGAAGTTGAAATTTACATTGATAAACTTCATAATTGTTATGTTGCAAATTAATTGAAGTTAATTATAATATGTAAATTTATAAAGTCGAAATTTACATTAATAAACTTCATAATTGTTATGTCGTGCAAACTAGTGAGATCCATGATTCTATACATATTTAGAAGTCAAAATGCACATCATCATAAGTCACCAAAATCATGATGTGGTATGCAAACTAGTGAGATCCATGATCTATGCATATTTAGAAATCAAAATGCACATCATCATAAGTCACCAAAATTATGATGTGGTATGCAAACTTGTAGAATCTAAACATGCATAAACTTCACAACTTTGATGTTATGCAAACTTGTAAAGTCTATGATGTTACACAAATTTGTTAAGTCCAAATATACATCCTCAAACTTTGCAACAAAGATGCATACAAACTTATCAAATATAATTTGCATTCTCAAACTTTGCAATCCACAACTTGATAGTAATATGCATCCTCAAACTTTGCAATCCACAATCTTGATGTTATGCAAACTTGCTAAGTCTACATGTGCACTGTTAAACTTCACAAAGTCTACATATGCATTCTCAAACTTGAAGTTTGGTTAAAATATACAATTTTAGAATTCACAATCCACTACATATGCATTCTCAAACTTCACAACCTTGAAGTTTGGTTAAAATATACAATTTTAGAATTTACAATCCACAACCTTGTCGCTATGTAAACTTGTCAAGTCTAAATATACATTCTCAAACTTTAGAACCTTTATGTTAGGTTAAAATATGCATCCTTAAAATTTGCAACATGCAACCTTATGTTATGTAAAACTTGTGAAGCATAAAAATGTATCTTCAAACAATATTGATATAATGCAAAGTTATGATATTATGAAATTTGTAAAAGTCAAAATATCAATGTGCATAATATAATTGTGATGTAATGCAAACTTATGAAACAAAAATATGCATTCTCAAACTTCAATCTTTGATACCATGATGTTATGGAAACTTGTAAAGTCCAAATATACATTCTCAAACTTCACAACCATGATGTTATGCAAACTTGTAAAGTCCAAATATACATTTTCAAACTTCACAAATGTTATGCAAACTTGTAAAATCCAAATATACATTTTCAAACTTCACAATCTTTGATATCATGATGTTATGCAAACTTGTAAAGTCCAAATAAACATTCTCAAACTTCACAACCATGATGTTATGCAAACTTGTAAGGTCCAAATATACATTTTCAAACATCACAACCATGATGCTATGCAAATTTGTAAAGTCCAAATATGCACACCCAAACTTCACAACCTTTATGTTATATAAACTATGTTTTCTCTATTATTCCCCTCACCCCACCCCGGTAAATACAAATATGCACAGCCAAACTTCACAACCTCTGTGTTATATAAACTATATTTTCTCTATTATTCCACCCCACCCCACCCTCATATATATATTTTCTCTATTATTCCTCCACCCTCAAACTTTTGATTTAACTTTTGATTTATCGATTTGAACTATCAAATTTCACAACCTTGACAATATGACTACTTATATCAACTTTGTCAATGCAAACTTATAAAATCTAAATATCCATATCTTATTATGCAAACTTATAAAATCTTAATATCCGGAACTTTGCAACTTTGTTACTATGCAAATTTGTGAAGTTCAAATATGAATCCTCGAACTTCTAACCTAATATAAATTTGTGGAGTTCAAATATGAATCCTCGAACTTCTAACCTTATGCAAATTTGTGGAGTTCAAATATGAATCCTCGAACTTCTAACCTTATGCAAATTTGTGAAGTTCAAATATGAATCCTTGAACTTCTAACTTAATATTATACGAACTTCTAACCTAATATTATGCAAATTTGTGAAATTCAAATATGAATCCTCGAACTTCTAACCTAATATTATGCAAATTTGTGAAATTCAAATATGAATCCTCGAACTTCTAACCTAACGCTGTACAAACTTTATTAAATCTAAATATGCATCCTCAAAGTTCACAACATAAATGTTATACAAACTTCTTGTTTCTTCAATCTTCACAACTTGGTATTATACAAACTTGTGAAATCTAAATAAACATCCTCAAACTATTTGTAAAAATTCAAATATACATCTTCAAATTTTGCAACCTTGATATTAACAATATGCATTCCTCAAATTTTATAACCTTCACAAAAACTTGTAAATTGCAACTGTATGACAAATATATGACAGAATCTCCATACAATATATATGACATAATTTTGTTTGAGGATTCATAAAGAGAAAACAATTATAGTGATCCATTCCAATTTAAGAAAAAGAAAAATACAACTATTTGTGATCACGTTTTCATTACCACAAGAGAAAAAATAATTTCTCATTCACAACAAAACAAATTCTGGCTTTTGCTTTAGCCCCACGCCCCAAAATTTCAATTTCCTTTTGTTTCTTTGTTGAAATATTAGATTCAAAATTTGAATAAATAAAATTCATATAAATAGGAAATAAAATTCATATGAATAGGAAATAAAATTAAATAAGCATTTAATTAAAAAATAAATAATGCAGAGAGCCAGGCAGCCAACCAAAGAATTATTTACACTCTTTATAGCACCAAGCAAACGCCATTTTTTTCTTAATTTTACAAGAAGCGAAGAAGCAGACGAGCTTCTAATCACATTACTAAATATAGTCATAAAGTAGAGCAGCAGATACATAGATTTCAGGGGAAAATACTTAGTAATGTTTTTCAAAGCTCAGGTTAACAGAAAAAACCCGGGAAATTAACAAGAAAAGGAAAAAACAGAGATTTTGTTTTATTTCTGTTATTCAGTCTGCTAAATTGTTTTTTTGATTAATTTAATTAATTAAGGCGGGGGCCCGCACCTCCAGGCAGTGGCTGAGACCAGTGGGCGGCCCTGCCACCCGAGGAGGAGAGCCGTGTGCGCTTTCAGAACTTCGAATCCGCGGCCATGGAGGCGCTGGATCAGGTACTCCGCCTGCGTCTCGGTGAAGTTGCTGAATGCCACGGGGGAGAAGCCGGCGGCGGCGAACAGGGTCTTCCATGGCGGAGCAGCGGCGGAGGAAATGGTGGCGTCAATCTTCGGGGCCAGCAGGAACTTCTCGATCTTGTGCACGGCGTCCATGGTGATGTTCACGGCGTCCAGGGAGTCGAACAGAAAGGAGTAAAATTGCAGCGCTTCCAGGAAATGGTGAACGAAAGAGGCGGCAGAGGTGGTTGCGGCGGAGGCGGCAGCGGCGGCGGTGGCAGTGGTTTCGGCATCCACCACCACGATGGCCCTAGGCGCGAGGTTCTTGATGAGGCGGATAAGTCGCGGGATCGAGTCCGGCGAAGTGAAAGTAGAAGGCAAGAGTGAAAGATTCACCGCCACAGCCTCCCGCTCGCGGAGCGTCAGGGACTCCATGTGGTCGAGGTGGAGGAGCTCGAATTCGAAGGGGACATTGAGCTGCTTGGCGAAATTGCAGAGATTGTCTCTGGTAAGATGGAGCTCTAGGGACGAGGAGGCGGAGGAGCCAAGCGCAGTGAGGCGGACATGCGGAGCGCCGCCGAGTTTGACCGCGAGTTCTTGGAGAAACGATGCCCACTGACCGCCCAGGCCGATTTCGAAGTCTATGATATGTATTGCCTCTGCACCCTCCAGCGCCTCCAGGAGTGCCTGGTTGGCGGTGAAATGTGCGAATTGCGCCAGCGGAGAGGCCTCCGAAAAACTCTTGTATGCGCTTATCTTGTGCACCATGTCCAGCGGTGAAGATATAGTTGAACTTCCAGTGCCAGTGCCAGTGCCAGTAGCGTTCCGGTTGTCTCCGCCAGTGTTGGTCGTGTTGAGGATTCGGGAAGCGAGAGCCTCCTTGAAATAGAAAGCCGCCCGGTGAAGGGGCTTTCCGAGAGGGGAGAGATGCTGATTGAGCCGCGCCAATATCGCCTGAGCATGATCTAAGGTGCCGAGTTCCACAGCCTCTGCTGCTTTGAGCAGTTGCTCCACTATTACCTGCACCTCTTCCGCCGCCGCGCCGGGACCCCCTACCTTGAAAGTATTATTAACAATGGCCTTCTGCCTGAGCTGGTGGTGCTGCTGATGGTGGTGCGGTGGCGGCGGCTGGTGGAGGAATTGCTGCCGCCTGTGCAGAGACTGGAGCAGTTCTTGCTGGTGCTGGGGTTTCATCATGTTCATGTATTCCTGCTGCTTGAATGTCTGCTGCCAGAGCTGGTGCTCAAGGCCAAAACGTTTGGGAGGAGGCGGAAGTGGCATGTCGAACAAAAGATTATTATTGGGCCGGGTTGGATCCGCCGCTATGTTAAAGCGGGGGAAATCTGGTCCGAAGTGTTGCGTGGGATTCGAACCGTAGACCGCTGGCGCGGGGAAAAGAACCTCCGAATGATACGCATTGGGAACAAATGGCGTGGGCATGGGGGCATTGTAGGCAAATGGTGGTGGTGGCGGAGGGGGAGGCGGCGGAATAAATTGTTGCTGAGGCGGGTTAGGCAATGTGGGATAAGACGGGCGAAAACTGGACGGAATAGGAGCGGGTTGTGGCGGAGCGATGACATCGCTGAGATTATTGTGAGTGAAAGCAAAGGCCGCCGGGTCTGCGAAGTTTGGCTCGATTGAAGGATCCTCGAACTGAGCGGCAGATGCAGATCCACCGCTGGTGGCGGCTTTGATCTGAGGCGGAGGGACGTCTTTGGGGTCTTCAATCTCACCCAGCAACCACCGCATAAGCGACTGATCCGGTGCCCCAGCGCCGGACTCAAAGAGCATGCTCTCCAAATCTTCCATTCCCCCCGCCGTTCCAGCCCCGCCACCGGAACCCCATTCCTCCGCTCGGCTCTGCTGCTGCGGCTCTTCTTTCTTGACCTCGCTTCTTCCTTCCACCATCCCGCCACCGCCGGGCTGCTGTTCACCATTGTTCAGTCTCCACCCGAATCCTTCTCTGCCGCCGCCTCTGTTAGGATACCAGCGAGCAGGGCTGGTGGTACTGCCGCTGCCATTATTGAAGGCTTCTTTAGCAGAGGAGTCGAGGAGCAGGGTTTCTGCGCCGCCGCTGCCGCCGCCGCCGCCGTCCGAAACGGCTTCGCATAATAAACCACCAGAAACAGCAGCCACTGCCCCCGCGCTCTCGCTCGACCCCCCTAACGACGACGACAGCGTCGATGTCGGACTAGGGCTTCGAATATCAAGAACCGACGTCGGCTCAATCTCACCACCACTTCTACTTCTCTGCCACACCGAAGACTTACAGTGCCGCTTCTGGGCTTGAACCGGCGACGTCTTGGACTGCAGAATCTGGTGCTTCAACTGTGCCGGCGGAAGCGAATTCCCCGAAGTCCTGCTTAGCATCCCGTTCATTGACAGCAAAACCAAAAAAAACCCCAACAGAGAGCAAAAACTGCTACACAAACAAACTCTGCTTACTGCTTTACTAACCTCAACCAGGACTCGAACCCGCAACTTCCATGCTCTCCAATTCCTTGTCAGTCAAAGCAAAAGCGGTCAAACCCACTTCAAAAACTCAAATTTTGCATCGATTTGCAGCCTCGTTTTCTCAAATCCTCAACAGCTCTCACAGCTCCAAGCCAAAGTATGTGTCTGAAAATACTAATCGACAACAGACCCAAATACCTTCATTCCTTCCTTGGACATTACCACCAGATTTCGCCTTTGCCTTTGCCTTTGCCTTTTGGCTTTGGCGTTGGCTTGAGAAAGAAGCAAGTCGAGTCGGAGTCTGTGTCGGAGTCTGAGTATGAGTATGAGTATGAGGCAGTGCCTTAGCTAGAGCTTGAGCTTGAGGCTTACCCAGACATAGACCCACCTGGTCCACTGTTCCACCATTTCACCATACCCATCAATCATCATCATGCCCATCAATCATATCATGCCAGTCGCCAGTCGGTGCTGCCTCCAAAACCTCCGCTAAAGTAATCCCGCCAAAACCTCCTCTAAAGCTACCCGCTGCCAGCTCTGCACCAACTCATCACACGGCTATTTTATCAGACATAAATTAGTATTCAATTCTCGACACTGAAGTTTAAATTGGTGTCGGAACAGAGCCCTACCTCCGGCAGTTTGAAATCATTTACCGGGGCAGTAAAACTGTTATAAAACTCCGATGGCCACGCAAGGCCCGGGTGCCGGCGTGCAAGACGGAGCCTGTCGTACACGTGTCGTGCGTACGGCCAACCAGATCTGCACCGTCTGGACGGCCGGAGATCGTCTTTTCACCGTTGCCGGCAATCTCCCAGCACGGCACGGCCGTCGACGGCGTGTCCCCTTCCGGCAGCCGTAGCCCCACCCACCCACCCCTGAGGCCCAAAGAACGCCATGTATATTACGTGTCATGGCTAGACGACGTGGCAGCATATGGTTGGCTTTCTCAGACGGGTGAAGACGTCTCAGGCGCGGTCGAGTGCATGCAAGCGTGCTCTTTGGACCACCTCTGCTGCACCTTACGATGTTGACGTGACGCCGCAGACGCCAAGGTGTCCGGACACAGCATTAGATGTTATCTCATCCCCACACATAGAGTTTATGCTATATCGTAATATACTTACGCCTCATCCAAAATATACGAAAACTGTATACGGTGTACGTGCATGTATTTGGACATTCTCTCATTCCCACACTTTCAAGTAAACAAATTTGTCATGGAATAAGTGCGTGTTTCGCTTTCCTCTGAACCTATGATGAGGCATTTGAGTTGGGGTTTGAATTTATGATATTAAAATATATTATTTTACTTGTTAATTTAATTTTTTATGAATTTATAAATTTACTTCATAAAAAACTAACTAAAATAAATGGACCATTTTTTATTTATATTTTTTAAATTTAATAAATCAAAATTGATAAACTATCATCATCGTTTAATATTTTATTTTTGTAAAAGACAAGGAAAAAAGAAATTTAGCATACCATGATAAATTAAATTTAAAATATATATTGATATTTTTTCCTATATAATATAATTTTTTGGAAAATTTTATTTTATTATTTCTCTCATTTTAAGAATAGTATTAAATTTATTACATAAATTAATTCTTTTTTAGGTAACGTATTTTAAATTTACTAAATATTTTTCATTAAATAGTGAATAATTAACTCATAAAGAAAGTAAGCATATCACAAAGTGGGATTTGAACTTAAATAGAAAAAGATAATATTTTTATTTTAAACTACTCAAGTTATTCACAATTGACAAATTAATCCATGATCTATATATAGGGATAAGAAATCAAATTCCTTCCTTTGATTTGTTTCTCCTCCCCCAACCCAATAAGAAAGGTAGGTTAAACAAGACACAGTAGTAGTCGCTCCAGTCGTTCTATCTATGTCTTTATAAGATAGGAAATTATGGTTCAATAATGATCACTAGGTATCACTAGGTAATGTCTTTACAAGGCACTAATGAGGGTCTTTACAAAATAAGAAATAACTATTTAGTAACTACGTAAAACTTCTTCTAGGTAGTAGATCAATATTGAATAGTTCAAGTACCCTAGGTTAAAGATGTCGCCACCTGCAAAACCATAATATTGTTGAACAATTCGAATATAAAAATACCACCACCTAAAATCAATCCAATGTAATTTATACTCTATTTCAATATTACAAATATAGAAGTTAAGATTAGAAGTTTTTTCTTTTAATCTTAAAGGTGGAAAAACCTATCATAACTCAATTGTCAAGTCACAATGAGAATAGTCATTATTGGTTGCTATCTAATAATACAAGTTGATTCATTACTATTATTCAAAGAAAACCATGTTATCTCGATAATAATTTGCAAGGAAACTAATTTTCAATCCTACCAAATACCTTTAAATCTTGAAATGTTAACATTTTTCCTTACAACTCAAAAACAAAAACTTAACCAATTAAAAATAAATTTAAATTATATTCTAAAACCAAAATCCAATTTCAACATAAATAATACGCATTTATTTATTCACAAATATAATAAATTGATCACATTTTCATTAAAATCCCCAAACCCACCTGCCAAAGAAATTATACCAAAAAATTGTAGTCTCACTATTATAAAAGAAAGTAGGTTGTTTTGCTTTATCATGGCCATCCCCATTTGCTTTAAAAAGTTGTTTCTATGAAGTTTCTTGCCATTGCATTTATATATTGAAAAAGAAAGGTATTTCTATGAATTTTCTATGCCATTACAATTTATATATTGAAAAAGAAGATCAGCTATATCTCTTCCCCTAGCCTCAAGTTTTCTTCTCCTAGCTTTCTTTTCTCTACGCATGTCCCTTTTCTAGAGCTTTTATGTTTACAACATCCCTTTTGGCCCCTCTCCAAGTTATGTGGGTTACATTGGGTTAAATAACTTGCAGAATTGGGTCACCTCTTCTTTTTTCTCTCAATTCCATGACATGAACAAAGGCTTTGGATAACATTGGGTTAAATAACTTGCATAATTGGGTCACCTGTGACTTTTCTTCTTTTTCCTCAATTCCATGATATGAACAAAGGTTTGTTTTGGAGTGTTGTTTAAGTTTTAATTAAAATGTTTTTTCATTTGATTGATTTCAATAATTTGTAATTTGTTATGGAAATTAAATTTTGATATTTTAAATTTAAATTATGTAAATTAAATTTTGATATTTTAATTTGATTTAATATTTTGAAAAAAAATTAATAATTTGTTATTAAAATTATATTTTGATATTTTGAATTGATTTAACGATTTTGAAAAAATTTTAATTATTGTAAGATTCTATTTTTGATACAATGAGATTGTATTTTTCAAATTTTAATTATAAACATCCTTAAAAATGGTCAACAATGAGATGTTTCAATTAACTCTTAGTCCATACCCAAACCCCTTTTGAGACCTTACTTGAAAATGATTGATTTTTCAAGATCAACTCTTTTAGAGAAAATATGTAACTCCATTGTTACACATTATTTTCGTCACCCCTATGACCGTTAATAATGTACACCTATCCTTTGTCTTTAGAAGGATCAATTTCCTTAATCCCTGAAGAAGAATGAAGATGAACTTTCGCAAAGAGATGAAATTATCTTTTCCTTTGTAAAAAAACCATGTAAAGAAGGATCGTCGCACCTTGCTCTACTTTGAGGGTGCGGCGATTTGGAATTGACGCAGGTTGCACCACAATGGCCTGCGACATTGTTGCAGTTTGTTCAGTGTTAAGGGTGCGACGATCGCTCGTACGAAGAAAAAGAGAAGCTTCTCGACGCTTCTAGAATAAAAGCTTTGAGGGTGAGGCGACCTCCAATCAGTTTGGATCTAAGTCGCAATCCTGATCTCATGGGATCATCCTAACCTCCTCAGCTTGTCCTTTTCAGCTTATAAAAGGAGGAGGCCTCTCATTGGGAAAGTGAGCTTTTAGAATAGCTTTTTTGGAAGATCTTGGGAATGGTTAGAGAATTTTTGGAACTTTAGCGTAGTTACAGAGATTCAACTAATGAGATATTAGTCTATCCAAGAGTTTGGATTAGCTTTAGCTATAGTTAATTCATATGGAGTGTTTGGGCCTATGGTGGCTTTGAGTTTCGCTTTGTCAAGTTGAGATCATAAGTAGTTGTCAGATCTACAATCTCATAATCCGTGGAGTAGAAGTGTGTGGGAATCAAGGAATTGTTGGAAGGAACCTGACAATATCAAGGCATCTGGTTGTATCTTTCTTCCACATTCTTTAATACAGATATACTTTTTCTTTCCTATATGAACGTTATTTTTCCATATTGTATGATTCCTTGATCACGTACATAGTTTCATATCGAATAGAATCTGTTATTCTTGTCTTCGTTGGCTTGTGTTTATTTGCAGATACTTCTCCATAAGCCTTACGATGGAGCTGGGATCACATTGGCGAGGTCAGGTCTACAACATTTAAAAGGTATGTTTTGGATCCTCTTCTTATTTGATATCTGAAATCTAAGGAAATTTTAGTATACTTTCTTGTTTTGTTATAGTTTTGGGGTGAAACTAGGGAGGTCAGTTTGTGTCTACACTTACTGATTTGTCCGATAACAAAATTGGCGACCATACTAGAGAAACAAATTTTTGTTTTCTTAGTTTGTCTTTCTTGCTTGCTTTGATTTCCTGTGTTCTGTTTTCTGAGTCATTGGGAGATCCATATTGACCCACTGACTGTTTATTTCACTGGAAAACCTTCTTGCTTTTTATTTTTTCCATTTTTCCCTTGCTCTACGCACCCTGCTTTGAGAGACAGTGCGACATTGTCACACTGTGGTCTTCAGTGACCTACAACGATCAGGATTACCGCACTGTGTTAGTCTAGTAGCCTGCAACGATTGTGTGAAAAAATAGTTTTTGGTGGTTTTCCTTGCCCAAATATGAGATAAGTGTTTGGGGTGATTTTTTGGGTTTGATTATAGTATGGTTACGATCTGCTTGACATCATCTTTGAATCTGGTTTTAGACATCTTTGTTTTGTTTTAGCTTGTTTTCTTTTGAAAGATTTTATCTCTTGCTTTGAGTGTCTTTCAGTTACAAAGCATTGTTTTTTCTTTAGAATTGTTTAGTGAAAGAACACTTCTTTTTCTAAATAGTTTGTTTTAAAAGAAAAATTTTAGTTTGGGTTGCCTTTGTTTTGAAGAAGGTCGCTATTGCTTTTAGTGTATCTTTGCAAACAAAAAAAATTAATTTCTTGCTTTGCATTAGATTGGGGGCATATTTGCATTTGAAGTAGCGAAATTGCATGCTTTTTGGCATTTTTGGTCTTGAATTCTTAAAAATTTCGAATCATGTATTGGTGTACAATCTCTTTGTCTCATTTCTTGAGGATCTTGATATCGATGAGTTTAATAAAATTTTGGAACATTGTGCATGTGGGAATGATAAACGTTTTCTCCTTCTCGTAATATAGTTTTCATCAAAGTGAAATTATTTTCATTCTCATTTCTTTGCATTGTTTAGAGTCGATCAAAATATCATTTAGTCCATGTCATTTTCCTCTTGAGTAATAA
>JASDQU010502247.1:38165-50166 GCA_032191745.1 Picea mariana | reverse complement strand
CAGATCGTAACCATACTATAATCAAACCCAAAAAATCACCCCAAACACTAATCTCATATTTGGGCAAGGAAAACCACCAAAAACTATTTTTTCACACAATCGTTGCAGGCTACTAGACTAACACAGTGCGGTAATCCTGATCGTTGTAGGTCACTGAAGACCACAGTGTGACAATTTCGCACTGTCTCTCAAAGCAGGGTGCGTAGAGCAAGGGAAAAATGGAAAAAATAAAAAGCAAGAAGGTTTTCCAGTGAAATAAATAGTCAGTGGGTCAATATGCATCTCCCAATGACTCAGAAAACAAAACACAGGAAATCAAAGCAAGCAAGAAAGACAAACTAGGAAAACAAAAATTCATTTCTCTAGTATGGTCGCCAATTTTGTTATCGGACAAATCAGTAAGTGCAGACACAAACTGACCTCCCTAGTTTCACCCCAAAACTAGAACAAAACAAGAAAGTATACTAAAATTTCCTTAGATTTCAGATATCAAATAAGAAGAGGATCCAAAACATACCTTTTAAATGTTGTAGACCTGACCTCGCCAATGTGATCCTAGCTCCATCGTAAGGCTTATGGAGAAGTATCTGCAAATAAACACAAGCCAACGAAGACAAGAATAACATATTCTATTCGATATGAAACTATGTACGTGATCAAGGAATCATACAATATGGAAAAATAACGTTCATATAGGAAAGAAAAAGTATATCTGTATTAAAGAATGTGGAAGAAAGATACAACCATATGCCTTGATATTGTCAGGTTCCTTCCAACAATTCCTTGCTTCCCACACACTTCTACTCCACGGATTCTGAGATTGTAGATCTGACAACTACTTATGATCTCAACTTGACAAAGCGAAACTCAAAGCCACCATAGGCCCAAACACTCCATATGAATTAACTATAGCTGAAGCTAATCCAAACTCTTGGATAGACTAATATCTCATTAGTTGAATCTCTGTAACTACGCTGAAGTTCCAAAAATTCTCTAACCATTCCCAAGCTCTTCCGAAAAAGCTATTCTAAAAGCTCACTTTCCCCATGAGAGGCCTCCTCCTTTATAAGCTGAAAAGGACAAGGTGAGGAGGTTAGGATGATCCCATGAGATCAGGATTGCGACTCAGATCCAAACTGATTGGAGGTCGCCTCACCCTCAAAGCTTCTATTCTAGAAGCGTCGAGAAGCTTCTCTTTTTCTTCGTACGGGCGATCGTCGCACCCTTAACACTGAACAAACTGCAACAATGTCGCAGGCCACTGTGGTGCAACCTGCGTCAATTCCAGATCGCCGCACCCTCAAAGTAGAGCAAGGTGCGACGATCCTTCTTTACATGGTTTTTTTACAAAGGAAAATATAATTTCATCTCTTTGCGAAAGTTCATCTTCATTCTTTTTTAGGGATTAAGGAAATTGATCCTTCTAAAGACAAAGGACAGGTGTACATTATTAACGGTCATAGGGGTGACGAAAATAATGTGTAACAATGGAGTTACATATTTTCTCTAAAAAAGTTGGTCTTGAAAAATCAATCATTTTCAAGTAAGGTCTCAAAAGGAGTTTGGGTATGGACTAAGAGTTAATTGAAACATCTCATTGTTGACCATTTTTAAGGATATTTATAATTAAAATTAAAAAAATACAATCTCATTGCATCAAAAATAGAATCTTACAATAATTAAAATTTTTTCAAAATCGTTAAATCAATTTAAAATATCAAAATATAATTTTAATAACAATTTTTTTTTTTTTTTTGTACTAGGGGAATCGATAACAACGACAGTATCGTACTCGCGTGACACGGGGTCGAATCCTGTCGGCTGCCTTATAACCCCTAGGGAGAAACGCACAGCCCGCAAGCATGCCCTCCAAGTAAATCGAGGTGAGAATCGACCTTGAGACCTTATTTTACATAGTTCCTTCCATTTACACGGCACTTGCCAATCGGTCTACACCCCTGCGGGCATTTTAATAACAAATTATTAATTATTATTTTTTTTTTCAAAATATTAAATCAAATTAAAATATCAAAATTTAATTTACATAATTTAAATTTAAAATATCAAAATTTAATTTCCATAACAAATTACAAATTATTGAAATCAATCAAATGAAAAAACATTTTAATTAAAACTTAAACAACACTCCAAAACAAACCTTTGTTCATATCATGGAATTGAGGAAAAAGAAGAAAAGTCACAGGTGACCCAATTATGCAAGTTATTTAACCCAATGTTATCCAAAGCCTTTGTTCATGTCATGGAATTGAGAGAAAAAAGAAGAGGTGACCCAATTCTGCAAGTTATTTAACCCAATGTAACCCACATAACTTGGAGAGGGGCCAAAAGGGATGTTGTAAACATAAAAGCTCTAGAAAAGGGACATGCGTAGAGAAAAGAAAGCTAGGAGAAGAAAACTTGAGGCTAGGGGAAGAGATATAGCTGATCTTCTTTTTCAATATATAAATTGTAATGGCATAGAAAATTCATAGAAATACCTTTCTTTTTCAATATATAAATGCAATGGCAAGAAACTTCATAGAAACAACTTTTTAAAGCAAATGGGGATGGCCATGATAAAGCAAAACAACCTACTTTCTTTTATAATAGTGAGACTACAATTTTTTGGTATAATTTCTTTGGCAGGTGGGTTTGGGGATTTTAATGAAAATGTGATCAATTTATTATATTTGTGAATAAATAAATGCGTATTATTTATGTTGAAATTGGATTTTGGTTTTAGAATATAATTTAAATTTATTTTTAATTGGTTAAGTTTTTGTTTTTGAGTTGTAAGGAAAAATGTTAACATTTCAAGATTTAAAGGTATTTGGTAGGATTGAAAATTAGTTTCCTTGCAAATTATTATCGAGATAACATGGTTTTCTTTGAATAATAGTAATGAATCAACTTGTATTATTAGATAGCAACCAATAATGACTATTCTCATTGTGACTTGACAATTGAGTTATGATAGGTTTTTCCACCTTTAAGATTAAAAGAAAAAACTTCTAATCTTAACTTCTATATTTGTAATATTGAAATAGAGTATAAATTACATTGGATTGATTTTAGGTGGTGGTATTTTTATATTCGAATTGTTCAACAATATTATGGTTTTGCAGGTGGCGACATCTTTAACCTAGGGTACTTGAACTATTCAATATTGATCTACTACCTAGAAGAAGTTTTACGTAGTTACTAAATAGTTATTTCTTATTTTGTAAAGACCCTCATTAGTGCCTTGTAAAGACATTACCTAGTGATACCTAGTGATCATTATTGAACCATAATTTCCTATCTTATAAAGACATAGATAGAACGACTGGAGCGACTACTACTGTGTCTTGTTTAACCTACCTTTCTTATTGGGTTGGGGGAGGAGAAACAAATCAAAGGAAGGAATTTGATTTCTTATCCCTATATATAGATCATGGATTAATTTGTCAATTGTGAATAACTTGAGTAGTTTAAAATAAAAATATTATCTTTTTCTATTTAAGTTCAAATCCCACTTTGTGATATGCTTACTTTCTTTATGAGTTAATTATTCACTATTTAATGAAAAATATTTAGTAAATTTAAAATACGTTACCTAAAAAAGAATTAATTTATGTAATAAATTTAATACTATTCTTAAAATGAGAGAAATAATAAAATAAAATTTTCCAAAAAATTATATTATATAGGAAAAAATATCAATATATATTTTAAATTTAATTTATCATGGTATGCTAAATTTCTTTTTTCCTTGTCTTTTACAAAAATAAAATATTAAACGATGATGATAGTTTATCAATTTTGATTTATTAAATTTAAAAAATATAAATAAAAAATGGTCCATTTATTTTAGTTAGTTTTTTATGAAGTAAATTTATAAATTCATAAAAAATTAAATTAACAAGTAAAATAATATATTTTAATATCATAAATTCAAACCCCAACTCAAATGCCTCATCATAGGTTCAGAGGAAAGCGAAACACGCACTTATTCCATGACAAATTTGTTTACTTGAAAGTGTGGGAATGAGAGAATGTCCAAATACATGCACGTACACCGTATACAGTTTTCGTATATTTTGGATGAGGCGTAAGTATATTACGATATAGCATAAACTCTATGTGTGGGGATGAGATAACATCTAATGCTGTGTCCGGACACCTTGGCGTCTGCGGCGTCACGTCAACATCGTAAGGTGCAGCAGAGGTGGTCCAAAGAGCACGCTTGCATGCACTCGACCGCGCCTGAGACGTCTTCACCCGTCTGAGAAAGCCAACCATATGCTGCCACGTCGTCTAGCCATGACACGTAATATACATGGCGTTCTTTGGGCCTCAGGGGTGGGTGGGTGGGGCTACGGCTGCCGGAAGGGGACACGCCGTCGACGGCCGTGCCGTGCTGGGAGATTGCCGGCAACGGTGAAAAGACGATCTCCGGCCGTCCAGACGGTGCAGATCTGGTTGGCCGTACGCACGACACGTGTACGACAGGCTCCGTCTTGCACGCCGGCACCCGGGCCTTGCGTGGCCATCGGAGTTTTATAACAGTTTTACTGCCCCGGTAAATGATTTCAAACTGCCGGAGGTAGGGCTCTGTTCCGACACCAATTTAAACTTCAGTGTCGAGAATTGAATACTAATTTATGTCTGATAAAATAGCCGTGTGATGAGTTGGTGCAGAGCTGGCAGCGGGTAGCTTTAGAGGAGGTTTTGGCGGGATTACTTTAGCGGAGGTTTTGGAGGCAGCACCGACTGGCGACTGGCATGATATGATTGATGGGCATGATGATGATTGATGGGTATGGTGAAATGGTGGAACAGTGGACCAGGTGGGTCTATGTCTGGGTAAGCCTCAAGCTCAAGCTCTAGCTAAGGCACTGCCTCATACTCATACTCATACTCAGACTCCGACACAGACTCCGACTCGACTTGCTTCTTTCTCAAGCCAACGCCAAAGCCAAAAGGCAAAGGCAAAGGCAAAGGCGAAATCTGGTGGTAATGTCCAAGGAAGGAATGAAGGTATTTGGGTCTGTTGTCGATTAGTATTTTCAGACACATACTTTGGCTTGGAGCTGTGAGAGCTGTTGAGGATTTGAGAAAACGAGGCTGCAAATCGATGCAAAATTTGAGTTTTTGAAGTGGGTTTGACCGCTTTTGCTTTGACTGACAAGGAATTGGAGAGCATGGAAGTTGCGGGTTCGAGTCCTGGTTGAGGTTAGTAAAGCAGTAAGCAGAGTTTGTTTGTGTAGCAGTTTTTGCTCTCTGTTGGGGTTTTTTTTGGTTTTGCTGTCAATGAACGGGATGCTAAGCAGGACTTCGGGGAATTCGCTTCCGCCGGCACAGTTGAAGCACCAGATTCTGCAGTCCAAGACGTCGCCGGTTCAAGCCCAGAAGCGGCACTGTAAGTCTTCGGTGTGGCAGAGAAGTAGAAGTGGTGGTGAGATTGAGCCGACGTCGGTTCTTGATATTCGAAGCCCTAGTCCGACATCGACGCTGTCGTCGTCGTTAGGGGGGTCGAGCGAGAGCGCGGGGGCAGTGGCTGCTGTTTCTGGTGGTTTATTATGCGAAGCCGTTTCGGACGGCGGCGGCGGCGGCAGCGGCGGCGCAGAAACCCTGCTCCTCGACTCCTCTGCTAAAGAAGCCTTCAATAATGGCAGCGGCAGTACCACCAGCCCTGCTCGCTGGTATCCTAACAGAGGCGGCGGCAGAGAAGGATTCGGGTGGAGACTGAACAATGGTGAACAGCAGCCCGGCGGTGGCGGGATGGTGGAAGGAAGAAGCGAGGTCAAGAAAGAAGAGCCGCAGCAGCAGAGCCGAGCGGAGGAATGGGGTTCCGGTGGCGGGGCTGGAACGGCGGGGGGAATGGAAGATTTGGAGAGCATGCTCTTTGAGTCCGGCGCTGGGGCACCGGATCAGTCGCTTATGCGGTGGTTGCTGGGTGAGATTGAAGACCCCAAAGACGTCCCTCCGCCTCAGATCAAAGCCGCCACCAGCGGTGGATCTGCATCTGCCGCTCAGTTCGAGGATCCTTCAATCGAGCCAAACTTCGCAGACCCGGCGGCCTTTGCTTTCACTCACAATAATCTCAGCGATGTCATCGCTCCGCCACAACCCGCTCCTATTCCGTCCAGTTTTCGCCCGTCTTATCCCACATTGCCTAACCCGCCTCAGCAACAATTTATTCCGCCGCCTCCCCCTCCGCCACCACCACCATTTGCCTACAATGCCCCCATGCCCACGCCATTTGTTCCCAATGCGTATCATTCGGAGGTTCTTTTCCCCGCGCCAGCGGTCTACGGTTCGAATCCCACGCAACACTTCGGACCAGATTTCCCCCGCTTTAACATAGCGGCGGATCCAACCCGGCCCAATAATAATCTTTTGTTCGACATGCCACTTCCGCCTCCTCCCAAACGTTTTGGCCTTGAGCACCAGCTCTGGCAGCAGACATTCAAGCAGCAGGAATACATGAACATGATGAAACCCCAGCACCAGCAAGAACTGCTCCAGTCTCTGCACAGGCGGCAGCAATTCCTCCACCAGCCGCCGCCACCGCACCACCATCAGCAGCACCACCAGCTCAGGCAGAAGGCCATTGTTAATAATACTTTCAAGGTAGGGGGTCCCGGCGCGGCGGCGGAAGAGGTGCAGGTAATAGTGGAGCAACTGCTCAAAGCAGCAGAGGCTGTGGAACTCGGCACCTTAGATCATGCTCAGGCGATATTGGCGCGGCTCAATCAGCATCTCTCCCCTCTCGGAAAGCCCCTTCACCGGGCGGCTTTCTATTTCAAGGAGGCTCTCGCTTCCCGAATCCTCAACACGACCAACACTGGCGGAGACAACCGGAACGCTACTGGCACTGGCACTGGCACTGGAAGTTCAACTATATCTTCACCGCTGGACATGGTGCACAAGATAAGCGCATACAAGAGTTTTTCGGAGGCCTCTCCGCTGGCGCAATTCGCACATTTCACCGCCAACCAGGCACTCCTGGAGGCGCTGGAGGGTGCAGAGGCAATACATATCATAGACTTCGAAATCGGCCTGGGCGGTCAGTGGGCATCGTTTCTCCAAGAACTCGCGGTCAAACTCGGCGGCGCTCCGCATGTCCGCCTCACTGCGCTTGGCTCCTCCGCCTCCTCGTCCCTAGAGCTCCATCTTACCAGAGACAATCTCTGCAATTTCGCCAAGCAGCTCAATGTCCCCTTCGAATTCGAGCTCCTCCACCTCGACCACATGGAGTCCCTGACGCTCCGCGAGCGGGAGGCTGTGGCGGTGAATCTTTCACTCTTGCCTTCTACTTTCACTTCGCCGGACTCGATCCCGCGACTTATCCGCCTCATCAAGAACCTCGCGCCTAGGGCCATCGTGGTGGTGGATGCCGAAACCACTGCCACCGCCGCCGCTGCCGCCTCCGCCGCAACCACCTCTGCCGCCTCTTTCGTTCACCATTTCCTGGAAGCGCTGCAATTTTACTCCTTTCTGTTCGACTCCCTGGACGCCGTGAACATCACCATGGACGCCGTGCACAAGATCGAGAAGTTCCTGCTGGCCCCGAAGATTGACGCCACCATTTCCTCCGCCGCTGCTCCGCCATGGAAGACCCTGTTCGCCGCCGCCGGCTTCTCCCCCGTGGCATTCAGCAACTTCACCGAGACGCAGGCGGAGTACCTGATCCAGCGCCTCCATGGCCGCGGATTCGAAGTTCTGAAAGCGCACACGGCTCTCCTCCTCGGGTGGCAGGGCCGCCCACTGGTCTCAGCCACTGCCTGGAGGTGCGGGCCCCCGCCTTAATTAATTAAATTAATCAAAAAAACAATTTAGCAGACTGAATAACAGAAATAAAACAAAATCTCTGTTTTTTCCTTTTCTTGTTAATTTCCCGGGTTTTTTCTGTTAACCTGAGCTTTGAAAAACATTACTAAGTATTTTCCCCTGAAATCTATGTATCTGCTGCTCTACTTTATGACTATATTTAGTAATGTGATTAGAAGCTCGTCTGCTTCTTCGCTTCTTGTAAAATTAAGAAAAAAATGGCGTTTGCTTGGTGCTATAAAGAGTGTAAATAATTCTTTGGTTGGCTGCCTGGCTCTCTGCATTATTTATTTTTTAATTAAATGCTTATTTAATTTTATTTCCTATTCATATGAATTTTATTTCCTATTTATATGAATTTTATTTATTCAAATTTTGAATCTAATATTTCAACAAAGAAACAAAAGGAAATTGAAATTTTGGGGCGTGGGGCTAAAGCAAAAGCCAGAATTTGTTTTGTTGTGAATGAGAAATTATTTTTTCTCTTGTGGTAATGAAAACGTGATCACAAATAGTTGTATTTTTCTTTTTCTTAAATTGGAATGGATCACTATAATTGTTTTCTCTTTATGAATCCTCAAACAAAATTATGTCATATATATTGTATGGAGATTCTGTCATATATTTGTCATACAGTTGCAATTTACAAGTTTTTGTGAAGGTTATAAAATTTGAGGAATGCATATTGTTAATATCAAGGTTGCAAAATTTGAAGATGTATATTTGAATTTTTACAAATAGTTTGAGGATGTTTATTTAGATTTCACAAGTTTGTATAATACCAAGTTGTGAAGATTGAAGAAACAAGAAGTTTGTATAACATTTATGTTGTGAACTTTGAGGATGCATATTTAGATTTAATAAAGTTTGTACAGCGTTAGGTTAGAAGTTCGAGGATTCATATTTGAATTTCACAAATTTGCATAATATTAGGTTAGAAGTTCGAGGATTCATATTTGAATTTCACAAATTTGCATAATATTAGGTTAGAAGTTCGTATAATATTAAGTTAGAAGTTCAAGGATTCATATTTGAACTTCACAAATTTGCATAAGGTTAGAAGTTCGAGGATTCATATTTGAACTCCACAAATTTGCATAAGGTTAGAAGTTCGAGGATTCATATTTGAACTCCACAAATTTATATTAGGTTAGAAGTTCGAGGATTCATATTTGAACTTCACAAATTTGCATAGTAACAAAGTTGCAAAGTTCCGGATATTAAGATTTTATAAGTTTGCATAATAAGATATGGATATTTAGATTTTATAAGTTTGCATTGACAAAGTTGATATAAGTAGTCATATTGTCAAGGTTGTGAAATTTGATAGTTCAAATCGATAAATCAAAAGTTAAATCAAAAGTTTGAGGGTGGAGGAATAATAGAGAAAATATATATATGAGGGTGGGGTGGGGTGGAATAATAGAGAAAATATAGTTTATATAACACAGAGGTTGTGAAGTTTGGCTGTGCATATTTGTATTTACCGGGGTGGGGTGAGGGGAATAATAGAGAAAACATAGTTTATATAACATAAAGGTTGTGAAGTTTGGGTGTGCATATTTGGACTTTACAAATTTGCATAGCATCATGGTTGTGATGTTTGAAAATGTATATTTGGACCTTACAAGTTTGCATAACATCATGGTTGTGAAGTTTGAGAATGTTTATTTGGACTTTACAAGTTTGCATAACATCATGATATCAAAGATTGTGAAGTTTGAAAATGTATATTTGGATTTTACAAGTTTGCATAACATTTGTGAAGTTTGAAAATGTATATTTGGACTTTACAAGTTTGCATAACATCATGGTTGTGAAGTTTGAGAATGTATATTTGGACTTTACAAGTTTCCATAACATCATGGTATCAAAGATTGAAGTTTGAGAATGCATATTTTTGTTTCATAAGTTTGCATTACATCACAATTATATTATGCACATTGATATTTTGACTTTTACAAATTTCATAATATCATAACTTTGCATTATATCAATATTGTTTGAAGATACATTTTTATGCTTCACAAGTTTTACATAACATAAGGTTGCATGTTGCAAATTTTAAGGATGCATATTTTAACCTAACATAAAGGTTCTAAAGTTTGAGAATGTATATTTAGACTTGACAAGTTTACATAGCGACAAGGTTGTGGATTGTAAATTCTAAAATTGTATATTTTAACCAAACTTCAAGGTTGTGAAGTTTGAGAATGCATATGTAGTGGATTGTGAATTCTAAAATTGTATATTTTAACCAAACTTCAAGTTTGAGAATGCATATGTAGACTTTGTGAAGTTTAACAGTGCACATGTAGACTTAGCAAGTTTGCATAACATCAAGATTGTGGATTGCAAAGTTTGAGGATGCATATTACTATCAAGTTGTGGATTGCAAAGTTTGAGAATGCAAATTATATTTGATAAGTTTGTATGCATCTTTGTTGCAAAGTTTGAGGATGTATATTTGGACTTAACAAATTTGTGTAACATCATAGACTTTACAAGTTTGCATAACATCAAAGTTGTGAAGTTTATGCATGTTTAGATTCTACAAGTTTGCATACCACATCATAATTTTGGTGACTTATGATGATGTGCATTTTGATTTCTAAATATGCATAGATCATGGATCTCACTAGTTTGCATACCACATCATGATTTTGGTGACTTATGATGATGTGCATTTTGACTTCTAAATATGTATAGAATCATGGATCTCACTAGTTTGCACGACATAACAATTATGAAGTTTATTAATGTAAATTTCGACTTTATAAATTTACATATTATAATTAACTTCAATTAATTTGCAACATAACAATTATGAAGTTTATCAATGTAAATTTCAACTTCATAAATTTACATACTATAATTAACTTCAATTAGTTTACATGACAACAAGGTTATGAAGTTTGATAATGTATACTTGAACTTCACATGGTATTGTTGACTTTACATGACATTAAGGTTGTGAAGTTTAAGTATGCATATTTAGACTCATCAAGATTATAGGTTACAAAGTTTGAATATGTCTATTTTGTCTTTACAAATTTGTCACTGTTATCAAATTTGAAAATGCATTTTTCAAACATCACAGTTATCAAATTTGAAAACGAATATTTCAACTTCAATTTTACAAATTTACAAAAAATTATATAAAATCATTATTATAAAGTTTAAAATTATATATTTAAAATTAGAAATTTGCAAAACATTATCAATTTTACAAATGTGTATAACATCATCCATTTTACAAATTTATATAATATTATTTTGATGATGAAAATGCATATAGAAATATGCATTAACATTATAAACTTTTGCAAGTTAACATAATTATATAAATAATCAATATCACATAAAATATAATTATTTTAAAATTTATTTTGTAAAAACTGTTTGACACTTTCCATAACAAAAATACGAGTTTTCATATTTATTTTTAAATTTATTTTGTAAAAACTGTAACACTTTCCGTAACAAAAATATGAGTTTTCATATTAAGTTGGATTTGATTGGAGTAAAAAATTGGATTACGTTAATTTTTTTTAATAAAATTTCAAACTACATGATATTAGGAAACTTAGTTTTGTAAAAGTACGTATTAGGAAACTTAGTTTGGTAAAAGTACTTAATATTGGGGGACCTTGTTTTCTCAAACTTCAAAGTAATTGGTATATAAGATATTTAGGATGTAACAATTTTTTTCTAAACTTTCAAAGTAATTGGTATATAATTTTTTCTAAAACTTCCAAGTCATTGATATATAAATAAGATGTTTAAAGTCATTGGTATATAATTTTTTCTAAAATTTTAAAGGAATTGATATATAAATAAGATATTTAAGATAATAATTTTTTTAAAAATTTGAAAGTAATTAGTATATAAGATGATGGGTGGGAGGGGGGGAGTTAATAGATAAAAGTATATATTAATATATACTTTTATCTATTAACTCCCCCCCTCCCACCACATATATGTGAGCCTGCTCACATATATGTGAGCATGCTCACATATATGTGGTGGGAGGGGGGGGAGTTAATAGATAAAAGTATATGAGCAGGATGTGAGCATGCTCACATATATGTGAGCAGACTCACATATATGTGAGCATGCTCACATCCTGCTCATATACTTTTAATAGATAAAAGTATATATTAATATATACTTTTATCTATTAACT
>JASDQU010502247.1:28139-38145 GCA_032191745.1 Picea mariana | reverse complement strand
TTTTTTTTCAAAATATTAAATCAAATTAAAATATCAAAATTTAATTTACATAATTTAAATTTAAAATATCAAAATTTAATTTCCATAACAAATTACAAATTATTGAAATCAATCAAATGAAAAAACATTTTAATTAAAACTTAAACAACACTCCAAAACAAACCTTTGTTCATATCATGGAATTGAGGAAAAAGAAGAAAAGTCACAGGTGACCCAATTATGCAAGTTATTTAACCCAATGTTATCCAAAGCCTTTGTTCATGTCATGGAATTGAGAGAAAAAAGAAGAGGTGACCCAATTCTGCAAGTTATTTAACCCAATGTAACCCACATAACTTGGAGAGGGGCCAAAAGGGATGTTGTAAACATAAAAGCTCTAGAAAAGGGACATGCGTAGAGAAAAGAAAGCTAGGAGAAGAAAACTTGAGGCTAGGGGAAGAGATATAGCTGATCTTCTTTTTCAATATATAAATTGTAATGGCATAGAAAATTCATAGAAATACCTTTCTTTTTCAATATATAAATGCAATGGCAAGAAACTTCATAGAAACAACTTTTTAAAGCAAATGGGGATGGCCATGATAAAGCAAAACAACCTACTTTCTTTTATAATAGTGAGACTACAATTTTTTGGTATAATTTCTTTGGCAGGTGGGTTTGGGGATTTTAATGAAAATGTGATCAATTTATTATATTTGTGAATAAATAAATGCGTATTATTTATGTTGAAATTGGATTTTGGTTTTAGAATATAATTTAAATTTATTTTTAATTGGTTAAGTTTTTGTTTTTGAGTTGTAAGGAAAAATGTTAACATTTCAAGATTTAAAGGTATTTGGTAGGATTGAAAATTAGTTTCCTTGCAAATTATTATCGAGATAACATGGTTTTCTTTGAATAATAGTAATGAATCAACTTGTATTATTAGATAGCAACCAATAATGACTATTCTCATTGTGACTTGACAATTGAGTTATGATAGGTTTTTCCACCTTTAAGATTAAAAGAAAAAACTTCTAATCTTAACTTCTATATTTGTAATATTGAAATAGAGTATAAATTACATTGGATTGATTTTAGGTGGTGGTATTTTTATATTCGAATTGTTCAACAATATTATGGTTTTGCAGGTGGCGACATCTTTAACCTAGGGTACTTGAACTATTCAATATTGATCTACTACCTAGAAGAAGTTTTACGTAGTTACTAAATAGTTATTTCTTATTTTGTAAAGACCCTCATTAGTGCCTTGTAAAGACATTACCTAGTGATACCTAGTGATCATTATTGAACCATAATTTCCTATCTTATAAAGACATAGATAGAACGACTGGAGCGACTACTACTGTGTCTTGTTTAACCTACCTTTCTTATTGGGTTGGGGGAGGAGAAACAAATCAAAGGAAGGAATTTGATTTCTTATCCCTATATATAGATCATGGATTAATTTGTCAATTGTGAATAACTTGAGTAGTTTAAAATAAAAATATTATCTTTTTCTATTTAAGTTCAAATCCCACTTTGTGATATGCTTACTTTCTTTATGAGTTAATTATTCACTATTTAATGAAAAATATTTAGTAAATTTAAAATACGTTACCTAAAAAAGAATTAATTTATGTAATAAATTTAATACTATTCTTAAAATGAGAGAAATAATAAAATAAAATTTTCCAAAAAATTATATTATATAGGAAAAAATATCAATATATATTTTAAATTTAATTTATCATGGTATGCTAAATTTCTTTTTTCCTTGTCTTTTACAAAAATAAAATATTAAACGATGATGATAGTTTATCAATTTTGATTTATTAAATTTAAAAAATATAAATAAAAAATGGTCCATTTATTTTAGTTAGTTTTTTATGAAGTAAATTTATAAATTCATAAAAAATTAAATTAACAAGTAAAATAATATATTTTAATATCATAAATTCAAACCCCAACTCAAATGCCTCATCATAGGTTCAGAGGAAAGCGAAACACGCACTTATTCCATGACAAATTTGTTTACTTGAAAGTGTGGGAATGAGAGAATGTCCAAATACATGCACGTACACCGTATACAGTTTTCGTATATTTTGGATGAGGCGTAAGTATATTACGATATAGCATAAACTCTATGTGTGGGGATGAGATAACATCTAATGCTGTGTCCGGACACCTTGGCGTCTGCGGCGTCACGTCAACATCGTAAGGTGCAGCAGAGGTGGTCCAAAGAGCACGCTTGCATGCACTCGACCGCGCCTGAGACGTCTTCACCCGTCTGAGAAAGCCAACCATATGCTGCCACGTCGTCTAGCCATGACACGTAATATACATGGCGTTCTTTGGGCCTCAGGGGTGGGTGGGTGGGGCTACGGCTGCCGGAAGGGGACACGCCGTCGACGGCCGTGCCGTGCTGGGAGATTGCCGGCAACGGTGAAAAGACGATCTCCGGCCGTCCAGACGGTGCAGATCTGGTTGGCCGTACGCACGACACGTGTACGACAGGCTCCGTCTTGCACGCCGGCACCCGGGCCTTGCGTGGCCATCGGAGTTTTATAACAGTTTTACTGCCCCGGTAAATGATTTCAAACTGCCGGAGGTAGGGCTCTGTTCCGACACCAATTTAAACTTCAGTGTCGAGAATTGAATACTAATTTATGTCTGATAAAATAGCCGTGTGATGAGTTGGTGCAGAGCTGGCAGCGGGTAGCTTTAGAGGAGGTTTTGGCGGGATTACTTTAGCGGAGGTTTTGGAGGCAGCACCGACTGGCGACTGGCATGATATGATTGATGGGCATGATGATGATTGATGGGTATGGTGAAATGGTGGAACAGTGGACCAGGTGGGTCTATGTCTGGGTAAGCCTCAAGCTCAAGCTCTAGCTAAGGCACTGCCTCATACTCATACTCATACTCAGACTCCGACACAGACTCCGACTCGACTTGCTTCTTTCTCAAGCCAACGCCAAAGCCAAAAGGCAAAGGCAAAGGCAAAGGCGAAATCTGGTGGTAATGTCCAAGGAAGGAATGAAGGTATTTGGGTCTGTTGTCGATTAGTATTTTCAGACACATACTTTGGCTTGGAGCTGTGAGAGCTGTTGAGGATTTGAGAAAACGAGGCTGCAAATCGATGCAAAATTTGAGTTTTTGAAGTGGGTTTGACCGCTTTTGCTTTGACTGACAAGGAATTGGAGAGCATGGAAGTTGCGGGTTCGAGTCCTGGTTGAGGTTAGTAAAGCAGTAAGCAGAGTTTGTTTGTGTAGCAGTTTTTGCTCTCTGTTGGGGTTTTTTTTGGTTTTGCTGTCAATGAACGGGATGCTAAGCAGGACTTCGGGGAATTCGCTTCCGCCGGCACAGTTGAAGCACCAGATTCTGCAGTCCAAGACGTCGCCGGTTCAAGCCCAGAAGCGGCACTGTAAGTCTTCGGTGTGGCAGAGAAGTAGAAGTGGTGGTGAGATTGAGCCGACGTCGGTTCTTGATATTCGAAGCCCTAGTCCGACATCGACGCTGTCGTCGTCGTTAGGGGGGTCGAGCGAGAGCGCGGGGGCAGTGGCTGCTGTTTCTGGTGGTTTATTATGCGAAGCCGTTTCGGACGGCGGCGGCGGCGGCAGCGGCGGCGCAGAAACCCTGCTCCTCGACTCCTCTGCTAAAGAAGCCTTCAATAATGGCAGCGGCAGTACCACCAGCCCTGCTCGCTGGTATCCTAACAGAGGCGGCGGCAGAGAAGGATTCGGGTGGAGACTGAACAATGGTGAACAGCAGCCCGGCGGTGGCGGGATGGTGGAAGGAAGAAGCGAGGTCAAGAAAGAAGAGCCGCAGCAGCAGAGCCGAGCGGAGGAATGGGGTTCCGGTGGCGGGGCTGGAACGGCGGGGGGAATGGAAGATTTGGAGAGCATGCTCTTTGAGTCCGGCGCTGGGGCACCGGATCAGTCGCTTATGCGGTGGTTGCTGGGTGAGATTGAAGACCCCAAAGACGTCCCTCCGCCTCAGATCAAAGCCGCCACCAGCGGTGGATCTGCATCTGCCGCTCAGTTCGAGGATCCTTCAATCGAGCCAAACTTCGCAGACCCGGCGGCCTTTGCTTTCACTCACAATAATCTCAGCGATGTCATCGCTCCGCCACAACCCGCTCCTATTCCGTCCAGTTTTCGCCCGTCTTATCCCACATTGCCTAACCCGCCTCAGCAACAATTTATTCCGCCGCCTCCCCCTCCGCCACCACCACCATTTGCCTACAATGCCCCCATGCCCACGCCATTTGTTCCCAATGCGTATCATTCGGAGGTTCTTTTCCCCGCGCCAGCGGTCTACGGTTCGAATCCCACGCAACACTTCGGACCAGATTTCCCCCGCTTTAACATAGCGGCGGATCCAACCCGGCCCAATAATAATCTTTTGTTCGACATGCCACTTCCGCCTCCTCCCAAACGTTTTGGCCTTGAGCACCAGCTCTGGCAGCAGACATTCAAGCAGCAGGAATACATGAACATGATGAAACCCCAGCACCAGCAAGAACTGCTCCAGTCTCTGCACAGGCGGCAGCAATTCCTCCACCAGCCGCCGCCACCGCACCACCATCAGCAGCACCACCAGCTCAGGCAGAAGGCCATTGTTAATAATACTTTCAAGGTAGGGGGTCCCGGCGCGGCGGCGGAAGAGGTGCAGGTAATAGTGGAGCAACTGCTCAAAGCAGCAGAGGCTGTGGAACTCGGCACCTTAGATCATGCTCAGGCGATATTGGCGCGGCTCAATCAGCATCTCTCCCCTCTCGGAAAGCCCCTTCACCGGGCGGCTTTCTATTTCAAGGAGGCTCTCGCTTCCCGAATCCTCAACACGACCAACACTGGCGGAGACAACCGGAACGCTACTGGCACTGGCACTGGCACTGGAAGTTCAACTATATCTTCACCGCTGGACATGGTGCACAAGATAAGCGCATACAAGAGTTTTTCGGAGGCCTCTCCGCTGGCGCAATTCGCACATTTCACCGCCAACCAGGCACTCCTGGAGGCGCTGGAGGGTGCAGAGGCAATACATATCATAGACTTCGAAATCGGCCTGGGCGGTCAGTGGGCATCGTTTCTCCAAGAACTCGCGGTCAAACTCGGCGGCGCTCCGCATGTCCGCCTCACTGCGCTTGGCTCCTCCGCCTCCTCGTCCCTAGAGCTCCATCTTACCAGAGACAATCTCTGCAATTTCGCCAAGCAGCTCAATGTCCCCTTCGAATTCGAGCTCCTCCACCTCGACCACATGGAGTCCCTGACGCTCCGCGAGCGGGAGGCTGTGGCGGTGAATCTTTCACTCTTGCCTTCTACTTTCACTTCGCCGGACTCGATCCCGCGACTTATCCGCCTCATCAAGAACCTCGCGCCTAGGGCCATCGTGGTGGTGGATGCCGAAACCACTGCCACCGCCGCCGCTGCCGCCTCCGCCGCAACCACCTCTGCCGCCTCTTTCGTTCACCATTTCCTGGAAGCGCTGCAATTTTACTCCTTTCTGTTCGACTCCCTGGACGCCGTGAACATCACCATGGACGCCGTGCACAAGATCGAGAAGTTCCTGCTGGCCCCGAAGATTGACGCCACCATTTCCTCCGCCGCTGCTCCGCCATGGAAGACCCTGTTCGCCGCCGCCGGCTTCTCCCCCGTGGCATTCAGCAACTTCACCGAGACGCAGGCGGAGTACCTGATCCAGCGCCTCCATGGCCGCGGATTCGAAGTTCTGAAAGCGCACACGGCTCTCCTCCTCGGGTGGCAGGGCCGCCCACTGGTCTCAGCCACTGCCTGGAGGTGCGGGCCCCCGCCTTAATTAATTAAATTAATCAAAAAAACAATTTAGCAGACTGAATAACAGAAATAAAACAAAATCTCTGTTTTTTCCTTTTCTTGTTAATTTCCCGGGTTTTTTCTGTTAACCTGAGCTTTGAAAAACATTACTAAGTATTTTCCCCTGAAATCTATGTATCTGCTGCTCTACTTTATGACTATATTTAGTAATGTGATTAGAAGCTCGTCTGCTTCTTCGCTTCTTGTAAAATTAAGAAAAAAATGGCGTTTGCTTGGTGCTATAAAGAGTGTAAATAATTCTTTGGTTGGCTGCCTGGCTCTCTGCATTATTTATTTTTTAATTAAATGCTTATTTAATTTTATTTCCTATTCATATGAATTTTATTTCCTATTTATATGAATTTTATTTATTCAAATTTTGAATCTAATATTTCAACAAAGAAACAAAAGGAAATTGAAATTTTGGGGCGTGGGGCTAAAGCAAAAGCCAGAATTTGTTTTGTTGTGAATGAGAAATTATTTTTTCTCTTGTGGTAATGAAAACGTGATCACAAATAGTTGTATTTTTCTTTTTCTTAAATTGGAATGGATCACTATAATTGTTTTCTCTTTATGAATCCTCAAACAAAATTATGTCATATATATTGTATGGAGATTCTGTCATATATTTGTCATACAGTTGCAATTTACAAGTTTTTGTGAAGGTTATAAAATTTGAGGAATGCATATTGTTAATATCAAGGTTGCAAAATTTGAAGATGTATATTTGAATTTTTACAAATAGTTTGAGGATGTTTATTTAGATTTCACAAGTTTGTATAATACCAAGTTGTGAAGATTGAAGAAACAAGAAGTTTGTATAACATTTATGTTGTGAACTTTGAGGATGCATATTTAGATTTAATAAAGTTTGTACAGCGTTAGGTTAGAAGTTCGAGGATTCATATTTGAATTTCACAAATTTGCATAATATTAGGTTAGAAGTTCGAGGATTCATATTTGAATTTCACAAATTTGCATAATATTAGGTTAGAAGTTCGTATAATATTAAGTTAGAAGTTCAAGGATTCATATTTGAACTTCACAAATTTGCATAAGGTTAGAAGTTCGAGGATTCATATTTGAACTCCACAAATTTGCATAAGGTTAGAAGTTCGAGGATTCATATTTGAACTCCACAAATTTATATTAGGTTAGAAGTTCGAGGATTCATATTTGAACTTCACAAATTTGCATAGTAACAAAGTTGCAAAGTTCCGGATATTAAGATTTTATAAGTTTGCATAATAAGATATGGATATTTAGATTTTATAAGTTTGCATTGACAAAGTTGATATAAGTAGTCATATTGTCAAGGTTGTGAAATTTGATAGTTCAAATCGATAAATCAAAAGTTAAATCAAAAGTTTGAGGGTGGAGGAATAATAGAGAAAATATATATATGAGGGTGGGGTGGGGTGGAATAATAGAGAAAATATAGTTTATATAACACAGAGGTTGTGAAGTTTGGCTGTGCATATTTGTATTTACCGGGGTGGGGTGAGGGGAATAATAGAGAAAACATAGTTTATATAACATAAAGGTTGTGAAGTTTGGGTGTGCATATTTGGACTTTACAAATTTGCATAGCATCATGGTTGTGATGTTTGAAAATGTATATTTGGACCTTACAAGTTTGCATAACATCATGGTTGTGAAGTTTGAGAATGTTTATTTGGACTTTACAAGTTTGCATAACATCATGATATCAAAGATTGTGAAGTTTGAAAATGTATATTTGGATTTTACAAGTTTGCATAACATTTGTGAAGTTTGAAAATGTATATTTGGACTTTACAAGTTTGCATAACATCATGGTTGTGAAGTTTGAGAATGTATATTTGGACTTTACAAGTTTCCATAACATCATGGTATCAAAGATTGAAGTTTGAGAATGCATATTTTTGTTTCATAAGTTTGCATTACATCACAATTATATTATGCACATTGATATTTTGACTTTTACAAATTTCATAATATCATAACTTTGCATTATATCAATATTGTTTGAAGATACATTTTTATGCTTCACAAGTTTTACATAACATAAGGTTGCATGTTGCAAATTTTAAGGATGCATATTTTAACCTAACATAAAGGTTCTAAAGTTTGAGAATGTATATTTAGACTTGACAAGTTTACATAGCGACAAGGTTGTGGATTGTAAATTCTAAAATTGTATATTTTAACCAAACTTCAAGGTTGTGAAGTTTGAGAATGCATATGTAGTGGATTGTGAATTCTAAAATTGTATATTTTAACCAAACTTCAAGTTTGAGAATGCATATGTAGACTTTGTGAAGTTTAACAGTGCACATGTAGACTTAGCAAGTTTGCATAACATCAAGATTGTGGATTGCAAAGTTTGAGGATGCATATTACTATCAAGTTGTGGATTGCAAAGTTTGAGAATGCAAATTATATTTGATAAGTTTGTATGCATCTTTGTTGCAAAGTTTGAGGATGTATATTTGGACTTAACAAATTTGTGTAACATCATAGACTTTACAAGTTTGCATAACATCAAAGTTGTGAAGTTTATGCATGTTTAGATTCTACAAGTTTGCATACCACATCATAATTTTGGTGACTTATGATGATGTGCATTTTGATTTCTAAATATGCATAGATCATGGATCTCACTAGTTTGCATACCACATCATGATTTTGGTGACTTATGATGATGTGCATTTTGACTTCTAAATATGTATAGAATCATGGATCTCACTAGTTTGCACGACATAACAATTATGAAGTTTATTAATGTAAATTTCGACTTTATAAATTTACATATTATAATTAACTTCAATTAATTTGCAACATAACAATTATGAAGTTTATCAATGTAAATTTCAACTTCATAAATTTACATACTATAATTAACTTCAATTAGTTTACATGACAACAAGGTTATGAAGTTTGATAATGTATACTTGAACTTCACATGGTATTGTTGACTTTACATGACATTAAGGTTGTGAAGTTTAAGTATGCATATTTAGACTCATCAAGATTATAGGTTACAAAGTTTGAATATGTCTATTTTGTCTTTACAAATTTGTCACTGTTATCAAATTTGAAAATGCATTTTTCAAACATCACAGTTATCAAATTTGAAAACGAATATTTCAACTTCAATTTTACAAATTTACAAAAAATTATATAAAATCATTATTATAAAGTTTAAAATTATATATTTAAAATTAGAAATTTGCAAAACATTATCAATTTTACAAATGTGTATAACATCATCCATTTTACAAATTTATATAATATTATTTTGATGATGAAAATGCATATAGAAATATGCATTAACATTATAAACTTTTGCAAGTTAACATAATTATATAAATAATCAATATCACATAAAATATAATTATTTTAAAATTTATTTTGTAAAAACTGTTTGACACTTTCCATAACAAAAATACGAGTTTTCATATTTATTTTTAAATTTATTTTGTAAAAACTGTAACACTTTCCGTAACAAAAATATGAGTTTTCATATTAAGTTGGATTTGATTGGAGTAAAAAATTGGATTACGTTAATTTTTTTTAATAAAATTTCAAACTACATGATATTAGGAAACTTAGTTTTGTAAAAGTACGTATTAGGAAACTTAGTTTGGTAAAAGTACTTAATATTGGGGGACCTTGTTTTCTCAAACTTCAAAGTAATTGGTATATAAGATATTTAGGATGTAACAATTTTTTTCTAAACTTTCAAAGTAATTGGTATATAATTTTTTCTAAAACTTCCAAGTCATTGATATATAAATAAGATGTTTAAAGTCATTGGTATATAATTTTTTCTAAAATTTTAAAGGAATTGATATATAAATAAGATATTTAAGATAATAATTTTTTTAAAAATTTGAAAGTAATTAGTATATAAGATGATGGGTGGGAGGGGGGGAGTTAATAGATAAAAGTATATATTAATATATACTTTTATCTATTAACTCCCCCCCTCCCACCACATATATGTGAGCCTGCTCACATATATGTGAGCATGCTCACATATATGTGGTGGGAGGGGGGGGAGTTAATAGATAAAAGTATATGAGCAGGATGTGAGCATGCTCACATATATGTGAGCAGACTCACATATATGTGAGCATGCTCACATCCTGCTCATATACTTTTAATAGATAAAAGTATATATTAATATATACTTTTATCTATTAACT